>PVIC010000273.1:62034-138610 GCA_004025085.1 Thryonomys swinderianus
ATTGCATTCCCTAGCACTACGGGTACTGTGTTCATCAGCTTTCCACTACTGTGACAAAACATCTAAGACAAGAAACTTAAAAACATGAAGGTAGGTTTACTTTGGCTCATAGTTTCAAGGGTTTCAGTCCATGAGCACTTGTCCCTGTTCCTCCAGGCTTGTGAAAGCACAGTACTTCATAGCAGGGATCTGAGGCACAGGTGGGCTGTTTATTCCATGACAGCCAGGAAGCAAAGAAAAACAAAAGGAGTCAGGGGCCCAGTAGCTCCTTCAAAGTCATGCCCAGTGACCTAACTTCCTCCAGCCAGACCAGGCATCCTATGGGTTCCACCCGCTCCCAGTAGCACCACAGGATAATAATCCTTCTGCATATGGACTTCAGTGGGTGCTCAGGTCCAGATGGTAGCATGTACCATGTAATACTAAGAGTAAAATGGAAATAGCCCCCATGTCAATCATTAGGCTGATGACATGAATTATGATGGGGTCATATAACAAAATACCATTTAATCCTTAAAAAGTATTGTGCATTGATACTTTTCTTTTCTTTTTTTTTTTTTTTTTTTGAGACAGGGTCTCGCTTTGTAGTTCAGGCTGACTCTGAGCTCACTATGTAGCCCAGGCAAGCCTGGAACTCAGCAATCCTCCTGTCCCTGCCTCCCGAGTGCTGGGATTACAGACGTGAGCCACCACGCCCGGCACTGTGGTATGTGGTATTGATTGCTGGTGGGCGTGAGTCTCCATGCCCAGCATTGTATGTGGTTACCGGGGATTGACCTTGCAATTGCAAGGCAGGCGCCGGAACCACTGAGCTAACCCTCCGGCCCCATTGATACATTTTTGCTTGGAAATATGCCTATGGCATATTGTTAATTCAAGAAACCTTAAAAATGACACACAAGTTTAATTCAAGTTTTTAGTAAGTTTATGCACTTGTACAGTTTGTATTTGCACATATAAAAACACCTTTATATGCAAATAAAACAGCCTGGAAGGATACACATCTGCTTGTAGTGACTACTTCTGAGAGAAAAGAGTATAGTTTTGTATTTACTCACATAGTTGTTGAGCTCTGCTTAATTTCAGATGGCAGAGGTTTGAGGGGGTCAGGGGAATAGGAAAAATGAGAATTAAGTTGTGTTATATATTGGTACAAATTCTCAATGCCAGTTGAGATCATGACATATATATATATAAAGTGCACCAATAAAATCAAATAAAAATAATAATTGCAGGTGGTATCCTGAAGAGAAAGGGTAGAGTGAAAACATTTGGATGAGCCACCTGCTCTTATGTGACTTACATCTCAGTTCAAGGAAGATTGATGATAAAGATATAGATAAGCAAGATAACCTTAAATAGGGTTACATGCTCGGAAGTAAGTACAAAAAGGAAGCCTGATAGAGAGTGATTGTTGTGCCAGAGAAGAGAGTTCTTTCATGGTTATGGGGCTCAGGGAGGGCTGTCATGTGGAAGAGTCACTTTTAACATGAGAGATGAAGAGTACGAAGATGCCAGACTTTGAAAATCCCTGGGAAGAGCTTTTAAGTAAGAAGCTAGAAGTGCAAGAGTCATAAGACAAGATTCATCAATAGAGAGAGAAGTCCAAGAAGCTGGAATGTAACAAAGAGGAAAGTGTAAGGAGCTACCATTTGAGAAACAAGTAGAAATCAGATTTTGTGGACCCTCTAAGCCTCTGGTAAGGTACTGAGATTATCATTTTAAGTGCAGAGAAAGCCATGGAAATATAGATATTCAGTGAGAGTGAGCCAGCTCACCTAAATGCTTTAAAGACCATTCGTTTTGCTCCTTCAAACTTCCTTGAACTATTTTTATTATAGTCATCATGTATACAGAAAAAATATTTTTTCTTGACTGTGAAGAAAATGGAACTTGTCATTATCAAGTTATGAAATATAATTGTGAATAATATTATTTTTGTATTTATAGGCTCATATGCATTATAATTTTCTACCAAAATATGCATTGTGCTTCTCCATGAATTTAAAAAAATAACAAAATTTAAAGTATAGTAGTGGAGACAGTCAGTCACTTTAGTTATTAAAAGCCCTTTTCAAAAATGACATTTTAGGGCCAGAGATTTAGCTCAGTGGTTCCGGCGCCTGCCTCGCAAGCACAAGGTCCTGAGTTTGATCCCCCCACCCCAACCACATACAATGCTGGGTATGGTGACTCATACCCACCAGTAATCAATACCGCTTACCACAAACCACAGTACTGGGCGTGGTGGCTCACGCCTGTAATCCCAGCACTCGGGAGGCAAAAGCAGGAGGATTGCTGAGTTCGAGGCTTGCGTGAGCTACATAGTGAAGTGAGCTCAGGGCCAGCCTGAACTACAAAGTGAGACCCTGTCTCAAAAAAAAAAAAAAAAAGAAAAGAAAAGACATTTTATCAGAAGAATCCAACACCCTGGAGTCAAATCCTGACTTTAACTCCCTCAGCATTGACCCTTGGGCATAGGACACACCCATCTGGTTTTACTTTCTTGATAAGAAGACAAAAATTAAATGACAGAACACTATTTTAGGAGAAATTTGCACAGTTCTTTCTATTTAAAAAGCACATTTTTTTGAGGTCTTCCAATGGACTGGTGACTATATGATCCTCATAGATACACCAAGAAATAAAAAATGTCTATATCATTCTTCAGGGTTCTTTTAGTCTTCAGGGGCAGAATCAGAAAGCATTGGTTTCAATCTATTATGTTCATGCAGTGCTTTATTTTGAGAATAAAGATTGTATTAGTTATTTTACCATCACTAGGACAAAATGTCTGGCACCTGCAATTTACAGGAGGAGAGGGTTATTTTGGCTCATGGTTTCAAAGGATGCAGTCCATGGCCAGCTATATCTCAAGCAGAAATATCATGCCCATGGAGAGGATAATTGCTCAATTCATGGCAGCCAGATAGCAGAGAGTCAGGAAAAGACAAACTGGAAACAAGCATACACCCTATTATATCATACCCCACCCACCACTGCAACCAGGTCCCTCTTCCTGACAGTCCCTCCAGCTAAGACCCAATCAATGGATCAATCCACTCCCAAGTAGTGCCTTAATGACCCACTCTCCTCTCAGAAGTCACACCTCTGAACATTTTGGGGTGATATTTTAAATCTAGACCATAAAAAGTACCATGCTCACAATCTCACGTAAAGCAGCTCTCCACTCTTTTCCAGTCTACTAACTTGAGTACTTATCACTTCCTGAATTTATCCAAATTATGAATTTATTGACTGGACCCAAAGTTCTTTGAGATCCCTTTTGCACCATGGTATCCTGGGCACCTACAATACTATAGTACATGCTTTATCATGTGTGTGAGAATAAAGAGCTACTGAAGATAAGGGATTTTCTCAAAGAGTAGGGATCAATGTAAAGGTCTTTCAGGTCCTGCTAAGTGTGCATCCTTAACATTACTCTCATGTGGAAAATTGGGAACTTGAATTCAGAAAAGTGAGCCCTTTTTATGGTTTGACTACAAAATAGCAATGCTAGCACTTTTCAACCTCAAATCCTGTTTCCTGTTGGCTAAACATGTACAGTTGCAGTGAAATTGATTTTTGCTCATACTAGATCTAAAAGTTTTCAAAATAACTGGTTAAAAAAATCAATAAGTAATATAAGTAACTGTATGTGTCTCTGTACCAAAATGAAATACATATATATCTGGATGTGTAAGCAGTTTGGCTTATTCAACTGTTACCATTAGAATATTTGTGCTTGTTATTATTGTGATGGGCTTATGCACATCTTTTGATCCTCACCTCTGAAAGATACTCCCTGTAGCTGAATGTGAACTCTGCATTTAGAAAGGGTACAATAGTATTTAGAATGTAGAACTTGACCTTTTGTGTTTTATCTCTGCTGAACCAAAAGGACTCTAAGAGAACCACTGGGAGTTTTTTAAAATATCAGGAAGACAGAAGTAGAAGAGACTTCAAAGTAGTCCAGTGTTTGTTGTTAGGTGTAACTTTCTCTGTCTTTCAGTTTCAGGGAAGTTTTTCATGACATATGGATTATAGACCTTTTCTTTGAGATTTCCACTAAAAAGCAAGAACCTGATTGATTTTGATGCCACCTTCTGGCTGCTACAAAAACTTCAGTTTATGAAGGTTGTGCTAAAACAACTTTGAAATAGATGCAGCCCTGTTACTAAATGTTACAGACTGAAAGACCTCAACCAGTTCAAATAAGGAGCAGTAAAAATGAAGACCACAGGCTGCTTTCATTTCCACTTTGTGTTGAGTTTGGCATCTGAGTGAAACAATAACGACTTTGTCTTCAGTTCATTTTCACGTAATGGCAAGAATGTCTTACAAATCCACTTAATTATACACACCACAGACCCAGGTCCGCTACTTGGTTTAAATTTAAAAACTTAGATCAATAATATATATGAATGTAAAGACAAATCAAATAATAATGAAGAACTTAACAATACAAGCAGTGATTGTCCATCTTGTCTCTTCATGCACAATTTTATTCAGAGACAATGTTTTATTCTCTCAGTATTTCAGTTCATCTGGCAATTATTTCTGTATAACTTTAATCATATACTTACCCTTTTATTTTATGCTTTATTAACTTTAACTAACATCTGCAGCCAGCCAGTTTTGCAAAAAGATTTAACTCACTTACATGATCTTTCTGTATCCTTGTGTTTGACAGTTGAATTACTGCATGTAGGTTACCTTATGGTCACTTTAAATAATATATTAATACTTCAGCTTCTTTGCTCTGGTAACTTCTTGACTCCTCTATATGAAGGATAGTATTGCCCTTCCTACCTTTTTCTCCTATCTTTTCCTTCCTGTATTTATTCTTTTACAAAATCAAATGTGTATACCAGTATATCTAATGCCAATCTGAATCACATTCCTTGTGTTGACTTTTTTCCTTTTTTAAAGTATTTAAAGTCATTTCTTCACTTGGATGTGGTGCAGATTTTCTTTTAAAAATTATGTTGGGCCAATCTTCAGTGAATTTTTCAATTCTGAAAATATAATTCTGAAGAATCTTTTAATTATGATTTTCATCATATCTGGATATTTTTCTTCTGTTATGTTTATAGTTGTCTGCATTTTATTAGCTCTGTATTTTTAAAATTATTAGGCATACCTTTAATATCCTGCATTCACCCTATTGCCTCTCCACCCTTTCCCTGGAAATGTTTTCCAGATCTTTCCATTCTTCATTCTAAATTTTCTAATTTTTTCCAATGTTAAAAAAATTGTTGTCAATCATCTCTTTATTCTCTATAAATATCTGCTTATTCTAGATTTTACTTTATAATAACCTCATATTTTTATTTTGTGGCTATGCTGCTTAAATTATTTCAATTTCACCCAACTCAGTTTTTGTTTACTTACCTTAGCCTTTCTCTCTTGGTTCCTGATTCCTCCTACAGCCCCACTGCTGTCTGACTATCTGTTTTCATCCCAAGGAGGAGGCCTGTGCCCTTGGTGTGTTGCCAGGGCTGCTGTGTCCCTGGCCAGTTTTTCAAGGAGGCCTCTGCATTGTGCTGGGTGACGTAGTCATGTTGGCTCTCAGTTTTCACCCGAGAAGCCAGATGTCTGGCTATCCTCTGAAGTCGTGTAGCCTTCGATGCAAACTTTCACAAAAGGCTTTGCTGCCGGGCGTGGTAGCTCATGCCTGTAATCCCAGCACTTGGGAGGCAGAGACAGGAGGATTGCTAAGTTCGAAGCTTGCCTAGGCCACAAAAGCCTTTGCTGTTTTCAGAATGTTTATTCAGTAGAAGGTAACTCTGTTTTTCCTGGGTGCTGGAATTCTAGGAGGTGCAGAAGTACAGAGGTGCTGATTTGACTGGATATTACTGCAGAAAGCTACAATTAATCTCTGTGCTTTTGACCACATTTGTCATTGTCAACCCTGAGTGCAATATTTTTCATTATTTCTAACAGGCAAATCTTGCTCCATCCTTTCTGTAGCCCTGTAGGTGTATTCATTGTTCAGCACACTCCCCCATATGCACCATCTTCCAGAAACTGCTGAACTCTTGCGCAAGAGTGAGAGGATTCTATCCTCCACATTCTTAGCTAGTTGGATGAAATTTATTTTTACATTTTTTAATCTTTTTTTTTTCAGTACCAGAGATTGAACTCAGGTCCTTGTGCATCAAAGGTTGGCACAGTACCACTTGAGCTAAATCCCCAGCCCTATTTTTAAATTTTTTATACTCTTATTTCATCCCACTGTGTTTCAGGAAAGAGACGAGTGTTGGAGCTTGACCTGTAATTGAAACTTGTAGTTTGAAGTTGCTTCTTTTTTTATTTTTGGTAGAAATATAACATATTAAACAAAGAGATACTTAACCACTTCCTCAAAACTGCTCAGTTGCAAGCATCACTGTCTACTTTGTACCTAACAAATTTGAGATCTACTGAAATCTGAAGATATAAAGACACCATGATAGAACAACTATAGATTTGTGCTGAAGAATTATAGGGGAATCTAGGGCTGCTAAAAATTTCTTTTAGAGCCTGTCTAATCCATTTCATAATATTTAGCAAATAGCTAGAATGGGCCAAATACTAGACCAGCACTCTGGGAAGAGCAGAATAAAAAGCTCAATGAGATCTAAATTGTACCTTTTTTTTTTTTTTTGTGACAGGGTCTCGCTTTGTAGTTCAGGCTGGCCCTGAGCTCACTATGGAGCCCAGGCAAGCCGCCATGAACTCAGCAATCCTCTTGTCTCTGCCTCCCGAGTGCTGGGATTACAGGCGTGAGCCACCACGTCCTGCATTGTGGTATGCAGCGTTGATTGTTGGTGGGTGTGAGTCTCCATGCCCAACATCGTATGTGGTTACTGGGGATCAAACTCAGGACCTTGCGCTTGCGAGGCAGGCGTTGGAACCACTGAGCTAACCCTCCAGCCCTCTAAATTGTACCTTTGAGGATAACATAAGTTGGTGGATAACCTGAGTTTATGTAGCATTTTGCAGTTTATAAATCATTTTTACCTTTGCTGGACTCTTGATGCTTACTGATTTTTCCATTCAAAGTTTTAACTTCTCCTAAGGGACCAATGATCCATGACGTGATAATTTATTCATTTGCCTAGGCACCAGTGTGAATCACATGCTCAGCATGAATGTGTGGGTGGTGCAGTTGCTCGAGTGGTGTCAGAGCCAGGCTGACACTTGCTGAGCCCTAAGTAGCTCTGTGCTTACTCTGTGTGAATTTATGGCCACACAAGCCATTTGAACTTACTGGGATACCCGCATGATGTAGGCTTATTTTTCCCCTGTGATTGGTCTGAACCATGATTTTTCAAATTTCCTTGCTTCCTTTGACATCTCAGGAAGTCAGAGCTTTCTGGACATTTTTGTTGTTAAAATTTTAGCATAGCCCAACTTAAAATATCAATCCAACTTCTTCCAGTCTACTGTTTGATCCTGCAGAGGAGACGGAATCTGGAGAGTATCTGGTCTGGCCTGCTTCTCCTTCCTGACTTTTTTTTTTTTTGAGCCAGGTTCTCGCTTTGTAGTTTGGGCTGGCCCTGAGCTCACTATGTAGTTCAGGCAAGCCTCAAACTCAGCAATCCTCCTGCCTCTGCCTTCCAAGTGCTGGGATTACAGGCGAGCCACTATGCCCAGCTCCTTCCTGACTCTTAACTCTTCAGTCATGTTAGGAGAAGGCCACCTATTCCCACATGGCTGCTGTTACTGTGGTTAGGAGGTAACTGACCAGCTGTCAGTACCTTCTTCAGTGCAGGCATCCAGAGACAGGCTTTCCTGTGGAGAACAGGGGAAAGTCTTCTGGGGAAGTCCTTCCTGGCTACGTGTCAGGTGTGAGCTTCAGCTTGCTCTCCTCCTGATGTAGCCAGCTTCATTCCTGGTGACTTGCCCCATGGTGTTCTTGTCAGGCAAGGAGTACCAAAGGCAAGCAAGCTTGTTTGTATGTTTGAACAGCCTTCCAAGACAAGCTTCTTCATTGCTGACTTCTTTCTGCTCCCCTGAACAGTCTCAGCTCTTTTATGGTTATGTGTCTTGTTTCTCCCTGCTCAAACAGGCCCAGAGACAGGTCTGCCACAGAGGAGGTCCAACTGGAGGATGAGATTTGGGTGTGCCCTTCTTACAGGAACCTCTAGTCTGTGACAGGGTCTCTTGAGCTTCTCTGATTTGGAATTGGGAAAGACAAGTCACCCTCTCCTCAATGATGGGGGTTCCTCTTAAGTCTGATCTCTGTATCTTTCCAGCTGTGCTCTCTATCCATTTCTTCCTCTTTTGCTTATGTAGACAGGGGCAGGAAAGACCTATAATTTCTTGTGGGTGGTTTTCTTTACCCTTAGATGGGCCATTCTTACTGATTCTGAATCAGTAGGAAAGATACTGCTTAGCAGCTCATGCTGTACACGTGGTCAAATTAATTAATGGAAGACATGATAAGTTACTGGGAAACTTCTTAAATAATTAGGGCTATTAAGGTGCATTTTAAGAAGCACTTCTATTTAAATCCACTAGAAATTTTATGAAAGTGCTGATTCTGAGCTTAATATCCAGACAAACTCTCAAGGGTCAAAGAGTGAGGAACAAGAGTTTTCAATTCATACCCCAGGTTTTACTTCTGTATACTAAGGTTGGGCATTTACTTCTCTTGAGTCCACTACACATCATCCTCGGTCCTCCAGACTCCACTGTGAAGCAGACAGTACTGCTACTGTCATCATTTGGCTAATGAAGAAATTGAGATTTAAAGCAAAAACTGGCTTGTCAAGTGACAGAGGAACAGTTCGCTCAAAGCTAGTGGTGAAATATAGTCAGAGGCCATTGCTCTGCCACTAACTCTCATTTTCAATGAAGAAAAAATCAAATTATTCATCATTTTACAGATTACTAAAGCAGCACATGTTGATTTTAGGAAATCCATAAAGGCACAAAAATACTAAACAAATGTGACCCAACACTTAGATATAATAATATCTCTCTACTTATAGTTCATTATACTTTTCCATACAGTTATAATGGAGCACATTTTAATACTCTTTAATAAGCAGCTTCCTAAAATTAATGTGCTATTAATCCTTAATATCCATTACGTTCTTCAACATTACTTTCCATGGCAATACAGTGTTCCATTTAATGAATGTACAGTTTTGTGTTTAACCAACCCCTTGCTGGTAGACAATTTGGTCACTTCCACTTCTTACAATTATAAAAAGATGATTTAATTGTTGGTTTAAAGAGGAAGGTGAGAATATGTCGTAGCTGTCTAAAGAAAATGAAGCTAATTTTTAAAGGTCATAAATTAAAAATGTTTGGGATCTGAAATATTATGGAACACTTCCATGTCACTAAAAAGATTATGTAATGTGTTTTCTAAACAGGAACAAGACTATTTTGTTTTATTTTAACCTGCTAAGGTGTGCCAGTCCCTCTGTGATGATAAACCTACAGTGCCCTACCACACAGGTAAGGAAAATATACCTCGCTGGCGACAGTAGCAGGTCTGAAAATTCTGGAATAAAAGAATTCAGAAATTTGCTTTGAGTCCTGTGCATATGTGATCATAAGACACACATTTGATCTCAGTTTTATTTATAGCTAAAACTAAGAGGAACTAATTATTTTGGAATTGCTAAGGAGCCATAGTGATTACTTCATCCAAGCATCTACTTTTATAAATAAATAACTTGAAGACCAAAGAAATAGATATATTTTTCTCAATATTAATATTGAATTAGGAAAGGTAAAGCTAGCTCCTATGATAAACTCTAGTTGTTCAGTGATTTAACACAATCATGTTTGTTTTGACCACATAGTAGTACAAGGCAGGTATTTGTGTTCACCGGACCGAGCTCCCTGGGTCCTTCTGTCTCGTAGCTCAGCCATTCTAAAAGTCCTTTTCATCACCTGCCTCCAGTTGCCGGAAGGAGATAGTAAAGATAAATAAAGTCCTTTTCTAAAACAACCTGGGTCAGGAGGGTTGCTATAGCAATTCTTCTCATACACCATTGAGATAAAATAGGTGTGATCATACCTGAGTGCAGGGGACAAGATATCAAACAAGGTTGTGAGCTAAGCAGCCTCTTCTTGCCACAGATCCAGAAGCAAGAGCCTTGGTAGATGGTTAGTCGTGTCTGCCCTGTTCTCTCCTGGGGCCGCCAGAAAGGAGAAAGGGTGTGGTGGAGCCCTGTCTCTGCCCAGAGTCTGGGCTCTGTGCATGAAGCATCCGATGCTCTCTCAGTCAGATGCTGACGTTAACCGCATGGTGGGGAGCAGGTGGGAAAGTGAGAACGACGCTCCGGAGGACAGAGGAGGGGATGTGCACAGCAGGCTCCGAGCTCGGCCGCGGAGTGCAGTCCTCTGCTGCCCTGGCCTGGGTGCTCGGAGGACCCGCTTTGTCCTTCCATCCTGGGGCCCATGGTCTCCTGAGGCTGGGGAGCGCAAAGCAGCTCCTCCCGAGGCCGGACAGCCTTCTGTTGTGCAAGTTAGTGTTTCAAAGGTTACTTTAGCCAATAAGGTATTTTTTAGGGTAGCTCATTATTTCTTTGACATTTTGATGACTCAAAACCTTCCAAGTCTTCTGACTGACTTGCTGCTTCTTGGTTCCGCAAGCCAGCATCTCACCTACAGACTTTCCCAGAACTAGTTTGTACATCTGCTGTATTTCTGTTTCTTCTTCTTCCTTTAAGACTTGGAATGTTAACTGTGCAGAGCTTAAAGCCCACTTGGAATTGTGATATTTGAGTTCTATCACCACCTCTTCTACACACTTGCCCAAGGTTGAAACCTAACCTTGTCATTACCAGTCATCAGCTCCAGCAAGGATTCTGTTTCACTGACATTTACAGGTAAATGACTGCGCCTTACCTCTTCAGAGTTTCCTTCATGCTGTCACTTGCCTCTTTGCCTAACTTAGATGTCAAAATCCATTGTCAAAGCCATGCTTTCTGGTAAACTACCAGTTCCATTGTCCCCTCTCCCTGAGTTACACTTCCCTGCAAAACCTCATCCACGGTAAGTGTAGCTCTCTGATTATGCCTGAGCCTAAGCACGTCTGTGGGAGGAAGAACACAACGCTTCTTTCACCTCCGGACCTGACCTCAAGAGTGTCCTTAAGGCCTGCGTTTCACAGTCATGCTGTCCACTGACCGCCATTCACTGACCTGCTCGCCTAGAACACACTTGCACCTCTTCCCCTCTAACCTCCAATGTCTGCACCCTCCTCTCCATTTCTCTTTGCCTCTTTATTTACATGTGTGAACCCCTCAGAGATTGTCTGTGTTACTGTATGTGAATCCTTTCCTTATGTTCTCATCTAGGCTTTTTCCTTCTAGTCTAGTTTTCTCCAAATTATACCACTGACCTCTGTTGTTAAACTGATGGTCAGTTCTCAATCACATTTGCTCGCTGTGGCAGCAAGATTTAAGCAACTCTTTTTCATTTGGCTCTCAGGGTACAGTATCCTTCTGTACTTTCGCCAGACTGTGGATGTTCCTCATCAATCTCTTTTCTTTATTCTTCCTTGTTTTTCTAATGGCATAATCTAAACATGGGTGTTCTCTTCCCCATGGTGAGTCTGCTTCTAAGTCTGCATTCGCCCCTTTGATGACCCCACACTGAGTTTAATACCATCTTATTTGCTTCCCTGCCTAGCTTGCATTCTGAACTCCAAACTTTTTTAGTATCTCTATATGGATATTTAGTTGGCACCTCAAATTTACCATCTGCAGAACTGAATTTCTAGTCTCTGGCTTTTTTCCTAGAATGTTCCCCACTCTTAACAGCGTTCTGTGTTTCAATTAACACTAATGCCAGGTCCAGTGGACCAGGTCTGATGGGCTCACCCTGCTGCTACTCTCACACGCCTGGGTCAGAACTGTGAGCTCTTTTCTTTGGTCTCCCCTGAGAACATATCGTGGACCAGCCTACTGCTCACTACCTCTTCTCTTGTTCAGGGAATGATCTTCTCTTTTCAAGAGTGTTCAGTGACCCCCCTGAGGAGTCTTTGTGATTCTATCCTTCCCCTATGCTGCCATATTCCAGTCTCTTTCCTGCCCAGCAGTCAATCTGATCATGTCAAATATAGGTAAGTGAAGCATTTTCTCTGTTTAATGTCCCAATATCTTCCTGTTACTCTTACTAAAAGACAAAGTCCTAATTGTGGCCCATAAGATCCTTCCTAGTCTGATCAACTCTCTGATGCCTGTGCTACACCCTTTTCTCAGTACACCTGGGACATAAGACCATAGAGTCTTAAAGTCTTTCTGCAGCCGTTACCTTCTTAGTGAGACCTATTTATTTAAGACTCAAATCTTACCTCACTCCTTGCTCTCCATCATCCTTTCTGCCCTTTTTCCCTACAGCATTTAGTGTCATCCTGTGACAACATCTTGTTTATCTTTTGTTATATTTCCCCCCTTAGAAAACTGCTTGAGACTTAAGATTTTGTTCTGTTTTGTTCACTGCTGAAGTCCTCAGTACCTAAAACAGACTCAGAATAGATGATCATAAAGTGTTTATGTAATGAATTAGTAAATTAATGAATATCTTCCTACTCTCAAAGAATTTTCCACTGAACTATACCAATCTATCACTCCTATAATGTGACAAAAATGTGATGCTTTATTGTTTCATAAATGACTTAATAGATCATATTCATACCATATTTAATCTTTAGTGCAACTCACTCTCCCAGACACCAGATCCTAATTTATATTACAGTATTAGATCTTTCTGAATCAAAGATGTAAAATAGTGATTTAAAACTACAGTCAGTGTTCCCTTTCTGGTAACAGAGAGTCAGAATTGAGTTCGGATATATTTTAGTTGCATATAATGTAGCTTTCATTCTGTCTTCCAGGTAGTGTTGTACACATGCGTTATGTTTTGTTAACTGCCAGCATGGTTCAGACATGTGTCATGATTGCTTAAAGGGCAGATTGTGATCAGCTTGGATTCCCAACTTCAACATGACCTTCATTTTTGTCTAATTATATGTTGATTGCTGCTAATCAACAATTCTATTTGAAGTGAACAAATTGGTCTGGGAGAGACAAAGAATAAAGAGCAGTTGGTATATTGTTTTTTAGCAGCTCATTTAGGTCTGGAATGAAATTCAATGTGATTCCCAAATTTATATAATTTTAATTGCTTTCTTACATGTGTTGCATACACACAGAACACACATGTAGTATGTAGTGTGCATTGTGTATGTAGTATGCATACATACTATATGTAGTATGCATATGTAGTATGCCTTGGTAGGAACTTAAGCTTATTATCAATGAAAATGCCATATGGAGAATGCATTGTGTATGTTTATAAGTGCAGAAATTCTCATGTTCCAAAGAGTTGCAAAGAACAAGATGGGATGAAAGGGGTGAGGGAAACGAAAAGAATTAAAGTGTGTTATGTTTATGTACCAATTCCCCACAATAAATAGAATCATTAGCTGGGCATGGTGATGTGTGGATATAATCACTCTGGAGGCCAAGGCAGGAGGATTGCCAAGAATTAGAGGCCAGCCTGGGCTACAGAGCGAGTTCAGGACTAGCCTGAGCTACAAACTGAGACCCTTTCTCAAAAAACAAACAAAAAATCATAATGTACTGCATACATGTACTAGTAAAAAATGATCCCAACTCAGTGGTTCTTTCCATACTGACAAGCTATGAAAGCATTAATTCTTTTATAAATCTACTGTCATGTATCCAAGAGGGAAGCTATGTCAATTATCTTTCAACATCTTCTAAGTAAATATCAAAGCTTAAATATCTGTCATGTATCTCCTGATGTGTTAACGACTTATTCGACTTAGCTGTGATCTGAGTGAACTTTTGGCATTTTCATTGATAATAAACTTAACTTCCTACCAAACTATGTGAATGTGGTGAATGCTCTGAATGTCCCTGTCTAGTTCCTCAGCTTTTTAGCTGGCGCCTGGAGACTGCCAGTTTTTCCCCTGGAGTCTGAGTGTGCATATGAGATCGCGCCTATGTGAATGAAAAACAGAGGAAATGCATGTAGAGGTGTGAACATGGGGATGAGTTGTTTATTGTGTCAAACTGCCGGCAAGACCTTGGATTGCTGCTGCTGTAAAACCCTAGGAACTGTGCGCTTTGAGGTATCTGTCTAGTTAGCACCTCACCAACCGAGCTGTGAGCTCCGCACCTCGCATTATACGTGCAGCAGGAGCACGACCGAAGGATGGAGGAGAGATGTGGCCCCGCAGCAGTGGCCTTGCCTCTGCCAGGGGTTCAGCAGCAGGAATAGTTACTGAAGAAGTGCAGGCAGATGGAGCATGCCAGGCGCGGTGCAGGGCACCGGGAGGAGGAGTTGGGAGGCTGAAGAGATGGCCATGCTAACTGCATCTCGCGTGACTTCCTATGACTTTCTCTGCAGTTACACGTCGGGCTCCAGGGAGGAGCTCAGGGCGTGGGCTGGCACCGCAAGGCCCTGCCCTCACTCATGTAAAACAGCTCTGCACAGATCTACAAGGTTTTGGTCAAAGAGTATAATAACGGTCAACTGTGGCAAACAGCCCTAATCTACTTCGTATAGTGACAAGACTCTAATTATGCTTTTGAGAATTGTGGAGAATTCATGGGCATTATTAGTAGCATGAAATCTTCAGAGCATGTTACATTATCATTATTTTATTCATATACAGAAAAGAAAGCAAAAATCCAGTCCTAACTGCATAAACTACACAGCCAGAATTAATCTTGAGTTACACTCTTACCTACTAATTCAGAAAATCACAAGAGGATGTTTTATTAAAAGCTCATCATCATCCTATGGTAATGGTCACAGGAGTCTGCTCATGTGATAACTTGTGTAAAGTGCTCCCCACTGCAGGCACGCTCAGAGGATGGATATGAAGCTAGTGCAGTCTAAGTGAAGCCTGTTCACTGTTATAATATACATGTCCCACTTCTAATACTTTCTTATAGTTAATGCAAATTATTACCACTGGGTAAAAGGTACATGGAATCTATTATTTTTTATGGCTGCACATAGAACTACAGTTATCTGAAAATCAAAACCTAAAAAATAAGGTTGTCACTGGAAAATACCTTGTGCTAACATCATATCAACTTTGGAGAACAATGAGTAGATATTAGTAAATCTACTTGGACTTTAATTTTTTACAGTAAAACTAGAAAACTGATTTAAGTTCCTTAGATGCAAAACATAGCTTTGCAAATGGAGACACCTGGAGGATATACTAATAAGTGAAATCAATAGATCACAGATAGGCAAATTCTGGATCTTCTCTTTGACATGAACACCTGTAGATGCAAATGAGCTCTAGAAAGTATGACAGCTTTTATAGAGTGGGAAATTTCCATAGGAAACTTCGTGTGGGAATGTAATGAGGGGAAGGAATAAATATGATTCAGAAAGAAAATAAGAGTATGTATAAAGGGGGTGGGGAGGTGTGGGTGGGTAGGGATATGGGTAAAAATGAGAATTAACTTGTGTCATATACTGGTACAAATTCCCCAATGTTATATGTGAATGTGAGATGTATATAAATTGTACCAATAAAGAATTCAATTTAAAAAAAAACATAGCTTTGCTCTACCTTGTGGAGGACACTTTAAAAGTCTAGTCTTATAAATACTTCCACAGTTTATTCTCAACTCAATTCCTGTCATTGTGTTCATTGTCTTGTAGATCTGTGTCTCCAAGTGCCCAGAAAAATTTTTAACCTACATGGAAGTGCATATTTTGTACCAGAAAAACAGTAGCTACTGGGAATACTATCATCAGTTCTGCAAGTCCAGTGCTAAGCCTGTGAAGGTGCGTCTCAGCTGACAACTGGAGAATCTAACTTTTGTTCCAGCCTCAAGTGTAACATGACCATTTGTTACTGGAAAAGCTCTGAAATTAAGAAATAATTACTAAGATGCCATTGGCTTAAAACACAAGGACATGCTTACACTCATTTAAATATACCTCATCCATAGAGTATATCATATAGATTTGAGTTTTTTAAAAAAAAGCTGTAAAGTCTGTTAAGTTAGCTTAATTACTGTCACACCCAGATGGACTTATTTTTCAGTCCAGAGCAAGGGTTTAATGTTACTATCAGTCACCATTTCATTCATCCACTGATGAATCCTATAGCAACTTACTATAAAGAATTTCAGCTTCCAAGCTTTGTTTGATAATTGCTCATTAAAAAAAAAAACCTACCTATGTTTGGAATTTATAAGGTATTTCTGAAGCCTCATTATATTAAATAATATTAATAGCTTTTACATTAGAGAAGTTGCAGTTTTTCCAGAAAAAAAAAAATTGAAGGATTAGAGATTCAAAATGTAGCTTAAAGTTAAAAACCTGCCTGCATGTGCCTTGTTTCAGGAGGCCTGATTCTATTATCACTGATTCAGTTTATCTATGATTAGGCCATTTTAAACAGTTTGTCAAGCAAGAGTTTGTGTGTGATAATCTTGGGTAGGATAATGAGATTTATGAAGTTGTTTTTAAAGAACAAAACTTTAATAGTGAGTGTCAAAGTGGTTGGTACACAGCCTGTGAAATATGAACAGTCTTCCTTCTGTTTCAGTCTCTTCCCGATGTCCTACTGGATGATGACTGTCCTGCCACAATTATTCCAAGCAAACCTTGTATGTGGTAATTATTTTACTTTAGAAGCACAGAATATGACAAGAAATTGTTAACTGAATCAGTCTACTTCTTTTAAATTGACATGTCTGAGGCCAAAAATGGTCCTAGGACAGGCCCAAGGTCCCAGAGTTAATTAGGAAAATTCAAAGCAAAGCTCGTCCTTGTGACTCCCCCCAGGGAGGTTTTGCTGGAGTTCTGGGGTTTGCTAACCAAATATACAAGAAGTCAACAGTTGACTTTTAAAAAGCCAGTCAAGTTGATTATTTGGAGCTGAACAAGCACACATAGATATACACACAGATCTGTTCATTCACACCTAAACCTGGAGTCAGCCCAAACATTTGTTCAGAAATTGCCCAGGGAGTAGGGGTGCCAAATATACTTGTCTTTATAATTTGACATTTGGATTATTTTATATATCTCTTGTATTAATCTATATTGTTTCTTTAAAATTTAAACTGCTAAGGTGATACTCTTTAGAAAAAAATAAAGTAACTTATTTTCCTTTCTTAAGGCTATGATTCTAACTAGAGAGAGAAACCTTACATAAAATACTAATCATGTTTCATTTGAAATATTTAAAAAGAAGTAAAAAAGAAAGAAAAGAAAAGAGAAAAAGGGGTATTCTCTAACATCTCAAAGCAATGGAACAATGACAAATTACAATGCAGTCATTAAATATTCTAGAAATAGTAAACAAATATTACAAGAACATTTACATGTTTGAAGGTTAACTAAAAGGCAAATTGTTAAATATATTATAAGGACGAGTGTTTAACAACAAAAATAAACAACAGCATCAAGAGGAAAAAAATTACGCATACAGGTTGGCTAAAAGAACACCAAAGTATTAAAGACCTTGTTTTGGGGGTGGCAGAACCATAGGCATTTTCCTTCTTATTTCTTCTTTTTTATGTTTTTCCATTTTCCTACAATGGGTATATATTGTTTTTAAAACAAAAGAAAGGTAATAGGTATCACCTTCGGCAGAACATTTAGTACATTGCAGTAACTACCACCAAACACAAGTCTCAGACACTCCTGTCACCTGTCTGGGTTATTAATGACTCAAGCAGACATATGGGTCCTGTGAGCAGCACCTCAGTAGAAACCCCTGGGAAACAACTGCCTTTCTCAGCCAAGCACAATATTAAAATATTTATGCAAAAATGTGAAAGCGAATTGTTAGCTATGAAACATGTAGCAGATGCATAAGTTTTAAAACATAGTTCCTGCCTTAACAAATACAATCTGGTTGACAAATAACACAAAATGTACCTTGGAGTAAAACAACAGATATGGAATAGTTCCTCACAATCTAGTGAGGGGAACATTGAGATAAGCATTTCAATCTATGTCTCCCCCTCCTTGAGAACCAGGGATAATACTTAGTAGATGGTATGTACCTAACAAAATCTGTACATTGAAGACTTTATGAAATAAAAAAATAATATTAAGAGAAACAAGGGAAAATACTGTCTATCTTGTATAATTTTGGCTCCAAATGAAAAGAAAAAGTTTAAAAGAAATATTGAAAGGAAATATTAATACAGCTTCTTATGCATGGCAAGACTATATTTAGTTTTGTATCTTCCTTTATATTTTCTCTACTTTTCAAATAAAGAGTAAATGTATAAAGTGATGGAAGTTAACAGATTGAATAAAATTACTGGAAATATTATGTGGCACAAGATTAAGGGTCCCTTTAGCTGGGAAGACTCTTACTTAGTGAGTGGAGGACAGAATGCACAGAAGGAAAGGAGGGCTGTAGAGAACGTGACCTCACATAAGCCAAGGAAGCAGAGTCTCCCAAAGGGAGGGTGTATCTACCGTGGCCAGGCTCAGAAAAGTCCACCCGTTCCACAGCAAAAACTGAGTTCTGTTAGTGCCAAGCACCATGTGGAAGGATGAGATCTGCCAGGATGGGTTCAGTGGGGGCCTGGAGGGCGATTCCCAGGGGAGAGCAGAATGCTCCTGGCCTGAGGGCGAGCAGGGCAAATGGTGGAGGGCAGTGTGTTATCAGCCCCAACAGAAAGCTTAAGAAAGGAAGAACATCATGAAAAAGGAGAAAAGTGATGGCTGTCGCTCTATCTCTGCAGTTCTCCAGAGATGTTTCCCTGACTTCATTAACAAAAACGGCACTATAATGGTGGACGATAGGGTACAGTTTGAAGACGGAAGTGGAAGGATAAAAAACATTGTGGAACTCAGTGAGGCTGCCAAGTATGTTCGCTTACATTTCTATTTTCAGTTTGATGCGTTCTGTTAATTGTACCCCATGTTAGAGCTGTCATGAGATTAGGGTTATAGGAAAAGATTTGTGTTATTATAAAATACGCATCTCTCTAGATTGGATTCCTTGGCAGTGTGTAAAAAAAAAAAAGAAAGAAAGAAAACAGAATGAGTTAGAATGACGATGCTTTTCAAAATGGTTCACTCTTCCATTATTAGAGAACATTGGTGCCATATCAGATTTCCATGGGCTAACTGTGCCTGAGTACAGCTACTGTTTCTTTTGTACAGCTCTCTGAGTACAGCTACATCTTTCCACAGAAGACAGGGACATGCATTTCTCTGGATGCATGTTCATGTGTACACAGATGCAAACATATACATGCAAACATGTACATGACTGCGTGGCTGAGCTGTTAAATTAAAAAGGAAAACTAAAAATGTTCTAAAAATGTCTTTTTCTTAAAAGATACTAGTAATACAAGTGATGTAGTACCACTTCCACACATTTAGTATGTAATAACAACTTGGATGCACTTAGGACTGTGATTCTGTGTGTAGAAATAATAAAAAGTACAAAGTCCATTGATATTTAAAGAAAAAGGTGCAGAACTATATTAAATTGTCCTGTGCTGCATATAGAAATGCTAAAACTGGAAGAGCACTAGGGAAAGTGTTATCACAGAAGTCAGAATAGTGCAGTAGCTATTTTAGGGGAAGAGGGTGCGTGAGGAAGGGCTGACCACAGAGTATTTGTATCAGTATGTTCACCTTGATCTTTCGTCAGCTGGACACTGATGTCCACATACTTTTCCGTTTGCGCCTTGTTGGGCTGTGTTCCTACAGTGCTGTCCAAGGAGCAGGAAGGGGGATTAAAGATCCCTCTCATTCTCAACTCTAATGAGTTCGTATTAAAAGCTGATCTTATCATTTGAATGTGTTCTGAGCAGCGAGGCTCTGGCAACACCGAGGCCGTGCCGCATAGACTGGACGGGTCTGTTCTCTCTCCCCGAGAGCCGCATTCTCTGTGTGTGCAGCCTGACACCTTTCCAAGATGACCTACCTTCGTAGGTTCACCCACCTCTGTAGTTTTATTGCCATGACACTTTTTGTCTTGTGGCTAAAAAGTAAGTCATGACTGATAGATGGTTTCTAAAAACACGCCTTTACAGTATCCTGCAAATTCCCTTTATCTTAAGAAAAAGCATATCTGTTTAACATTAGTGAAAAAAAATTATTATTTGTTTCCTTTGATTCAGGGATCTCAATAAAATCCTTGATGCAAGAGAGATCTTTTTGAAAGTGTTTGAGGACTATGCAAGGACTTGGTATTGGATTATTGTGTAAGTGGATGCCCATCCATGCTTCTTCTCAGCTTTGTTCTAAGTTTAGCTTTGCAGAATGCTTCCTCATATTCTTTGTTCTTATTCATGGATAAAATATTGACTCAAGTCTCAGTTAATCCCACTTTCTTTTTTCAGATAGGGTGCAAATGGGACAAAGATTTGGAAACGTGCCCTGTGTTAGCAAAAATTTATCAGAATGTGAATTTTAATTTTAGGTATTGAATTGTTAATAAGACTACTTATATATCTCAAGTCATCTGTGTTTGTGGTAATTGTGTGCTGACAATAATATTATTTCTCTGGCTCATTTTTTCACATTTTCCCTCCCTGACCTCCAAAGTATCATTCCTATCTTTTAATGTGCTCCTTCCACATAATTGTCATCTTCATCATTATCATCAAAGGATAGTGTGATTATGCGAAGATAAAAAATAGAGTCTACCAAAACTGTATACACCAGGGAAAAAAATCTTGTCTAAATACTTTAATATTGAGGCATTATGAAATTAAAACAAGTTACCTTTGGACTCCACAATTACAAGAGGTACTCAGAGTCGTGGTCATCGGCTTTCAGACATTTATTAGTATAGCGAACTGCTGAACTGAGTATACATTATTTTGGCAGATTGTATATATGGAAGGGAAGAAGATCTTTAATTTTTAGACACAAGATTTATAATGCTAGAATGGTAAAATGATATAGCCACCCTACTGGAGGGGATAAAAATGTTTGACATACCTTAGATTGTCATGTTATCTGACTTCAATGTCACTTTCTAGAGTTTAAAAACTTCAGTAGCTCCTTAATGATCAAAGAATAAAGTTACCACATCATTGGACATATCTAAGGACCTTTATAATTGGATCCAACTTAGTTTTTCAGAGGCAGCTCCATTCTTGTTTCTTGATTAATTCTATAGTCTGAATATATCAAATGATGTGCCCATGTAACCATTAAACCTCAGAGTTTTGCACATTTTTTTCTCTTTTGTAGAGTCTATTTTTGTGAACACTGGATGGTTCCCCCTTAATCGTTAAAAGCTGTGTGCTCATTTACAAAACATCTACATATACGTATATATTCAACTTCTACAAAGCTCCTACAATTCTGTATTTTATTCACCTGTTTCCCTCTGGTAAACTGTCAGATCTTTCTGATGGTAACCAAGACTGACTTGTTGTTACCTTCCTGCTTCCTAGTATAGTTTGGGGATTTAGTAGATGCAAATAAAATATGAGTTTTGAGGAACAGTTATAAATATTAGGAGAAGACAGAAACAATATCATATTGTGTCCAAAATACTAATGAGTAATTTTTAGAAGTGCAAAACTAGGATCGTGTTTTGGGATCCTGCTTGTTGTGATGCCTCATGGTGAACAACTCCAACAATTGTTTTCAGCGTGTCATGGCACATAACTCCAGGTGGAGATTGTAGTTTGTATTTGACTGTATTAAGCTGATTCTCCTAGCAACCGACCCTAATGTCACAGACAACTTCCGTGTTCCCACGGTGCTCATTTCCCTTCCCTGGTCTCCCTTGAACAAGTGCCCACTGGGGGAGACTCTGCCCACTGCACCTACACACTCAAGTTTTATAGGCACTGCTCATATCTTCAAAACAGCAACAGTTTTATTTTTGCCTTTTCTTTTCCCATGTATTTTGTAAATATACATCCAAAGTGCTAATATTCTAGCGGTCAGTTTATGCAGTTACAATTTTTATGAAATAAATGTAAAAGGAGTAAACAACTATTTCTCCCAATCTCAAACTTTTTAAATATTCCCCTTGTACTATGCCATCAATAACTCTTCACCCTACTGAATATTTAAGCATTAGAGTAGCTTTAATTTTAAGAAGAAATGGCTTTTGAAGTTAAAAAAAAAAAAGCATAGAATGCAAGTCTTTGACCCAAGAAGGCACTTTGATATCATGTTGTTGTTGATCCAGTGACAGTAATGATTTCAGATTTTTTTAAAAGATAACACAGAAAACTATAAATTCAATAAATGTGCCAGACTCCCTCTCTGGCTCTCATTGGAAACTCTCAGATAGCAGCAGGGAGGTCAGTTCTAGATAAAATAATCAGCCAAGTGTGTAACCCTATTGAGCTCTCCTTGAGGAACACATACCAGGGGGCGCAATTATGGCCTTTACCTGGGAGAGGCTTCCCCAGCAGCCTGTCAAGCCCTGGCCCAAACTGAAGCAAACAGAGAATGGTCATACTGTTGGCTGCGTGATAAAATCACAGGGCAGGGGAAGGACACAGGAGCCTTATCATCACTTTAGACCCTGGAAACCAGAAACAGAAACCTGGTGGCATCAGGTATTGCAAATTACTGAAGAGAATTAGGTGTAATGATACTGAGAGAAAATAATGTAGAAAATCATGATCTTACACTCCACATAACCAATTTCTTTTTGCTTGTCTTACTACCTTGTCTATTTTCTTATAGACACCATGGAGTTAGTCATGCAGGTAGAGAAAGCAGTACAAGTTCATGCCAAATACATTGTATAATTTATCAACTAGTATGTAGGAGTGAAGGAAAAAAATTACACATGACAAGTATAGGAGACAGGTCAAAATTTTAGTCTGGAGAGATATTTTTATTTGAACAAGGATGAATAGTATATACTTCAGTATTCCTGGGCACACAAATATGACTTATGTATAAAACCTTTAATTGTCCTACTCTTTATATGAAAGTATAATGAAATTATTGTTTGTATTTATTAATGATAAGACATTTCTTTAGTCAAATAACCTAAGAATCATTCTGAATAGGAAACAGTCTTATTTTGATGCTTGTACTATCATGTTTACCTCACTTGACCCATGTGTGTTGTGGGTTTTTCCTTTAGAGGCCTGACTATTGCCATGATCCTTAGTTGGATATTTTTGGTACTCCTGAGGTTCGTAGCTGGATGCCTCTTCTGGTTCTTCATGTTGGGTGTGCTTGAAGTTATAGGATATGGTAGGTATCACCATCTTGAAGTTTTTAAATATCAGAGTAATCCTTTGTTTTTCCACTTGCTAGTACCAATACCAGGAAACATTTACTTGCTTTGGATTAATTATCTCCCCTAAAATCATTAAATTTACAAATTATTTATTTTTTCAACAGTGTTTCTGTAGGTTTTTTCTGCATTATGTTAGAAAATAGGTTATTCTCTCCCCTGTTAAGTTTTGGTCTCACTCTCCAAAGTTACTACAGAGTAGTAAAAGTGTCCCTTTTAGATTCTGAAAAGCATCTCAGACAACTTCCTTTTTTAGATTTTATAACTGATCAGAGACCCTTTTGTATATTTATAGTAATGTGATCTATCTCTCTTTCAACTTAGTATTTTATCCTGGTATTGTCACACATTTTAATAATTTATACTTCCTAATGAGGCATCACCCTCTAGAGGCAAGTGTTCTGAATTACAATTATTGGGTGGAGAGTTTTATTTCAAGGTCGAAATTTGCCCCTAACTCAGTCCTGCTAAAGCTTTACAGATCAGGTACATTTGAACTCCAGATGATGGAATGAAAATCTCTCCCATAGGATGATGTATTATTTATGGCAATTTCCTTTCAATCTTCTAAAAAGTAAATCGGGCAAATACAGAAATGTTTGTGAGGATTCTATCCAAAAGAATGATTTCCTCCATAACACACTTTGAATTGATAACAGTTTTTTGACAGTAGACACCAAAAATAAGAACCTCCTTTTTGTCCCTTGAAAGAGAGCTTTACATATCTTAGTGTCAGAGTGCAGTTAGAATCCCAGGTTCCATAGTTAGTCTGGGCTTGAATCCAATTCCAACCAAGTAACAGGATAACTAATGATTATAAGACCCCACTTCTGAATCTGTAACATCAGCACAATAACAGTGTGTCTGCCTCAGAAGTTTGGAAGGTTAAATGAAAAAATGAATATACCTGTCCACCTATGAGAACAGTGCTTGAAACACAGTAAAAAATCAGTAATTGTCGGGTTATTGTTGCCCTTCTCTTCATCATCCTTGAGGGGTTCCCAGGAAAGAATTCAGGTCTCCTCGAGTATCTGCCCCTGCTGTACAACTGCTGCTGAATCTCACCTGGGCTCCTCACAAGCACAGCCAGGTGACAGATCGGGCTGGCTGACTCAAAAAATCCTATCCCTACACAAAAAACTTGTATTGAAAGGTTTTCTGTTCCTACTCGGAGCTCTAAGTGACCTTGACCGTTCACTGCTAGAGAGTCTAGGGATGTGACTCACCAGTGCTGTAACTGTCACCAGGACGGGGAGGCCAGTCGCCTGCTATTGACTCCACTGAGTTATCTCAAGAAGCAGAGGAACTTAGATAATGGCAAAAGAGAGAAAGATGATCAATATATATAAAGCACACATAACACAATCAATTTTAGCTCCCTACTGACACCCTACGTAGTGCTAACCCAGCAATAAACCACGTAGGAGTTAAGCCTGAAGCTGTGATGCTGAAGCAACTTCTAGTCAGGTTGGGAATTATAAGTAAATAAGAGTAAATAAAATGGGCCTCTGTTTGCATCTTGCACAATGGATTTTCTACATATAATAGAGAACCAATCATTTCCTACAACACCCCATTTACTAGGGCATAAAAGAATGTGGATGCGTCATGCTAAGGAGGGAAAAACCCTCTTATTGGCAAACAAGTGCTCATGTACACCAGTGGCATAATTCCCACTGAGGAGAGCAAGTCAGAAGGCCACAGGTTTGGGGTTTAAAAAAGGCACAGCCCAGGTTCATCGTGTGTGAACTGTCCAGTCCTGCCCTAACATGTAGCCTGACTCACAGTCTCTTCAACGAGGTGGTGGGAGCTGTATGCATCACTAAAGATGTTTGCTGTCACTGCTGCTGTTGCTGTTGCTGTTGCTGTTCAGTCTGCAGCAGTTATCATTGAAGAGAGAGGGCTTGAAGCCAATGGATAAGAACTTTAAAAATATCTAGGACTCCCAGCACTCAGGAGGCAGAGACAGGAGGATTGCTGAGTTCGAGGCTTGCCTGGGCTACATAGTGGGCTCAGTGCCAGCCTGAACTACACAGCGAGACCCTGTCTCAAAAAAAAAAATCTAGGACAAGGGTCAGAGGAGACAGGAAAGATACTAGGAAAGCACTGCTGAGGACCCTCATGTTATGAGAGAATGATGTAAAAATTGTGGGGTTTTAATGTGGTAAGTTGTTTTGATGAGTGAACTAGTTTCCCATTGTCATAACAAAATATCTAGGACAGTTAAGAGACACAGTTTACTTGGGCTGTGGCTGAGCCCCCAGTGCCATATGAGAGACTGGTAGGAATTGCTTTAGGGCCTGATGAGGCAAGCACAGCATGTGGGGAAACCCAGGAGTCTCAGCTGCCCCATCACAAGCCAGAAAGCAAGAAAGGAAGAGTGAACAACCTTGGGCCCCCAGCCCCTTTTGGGACACCCCTCCATTGGAGATGTCCCATGGGCCCTTTCTTCCTAGTAGTTTGACTGTTTTCCCGTTGCACTGCCCTGAGGACCTAGTCTTTAACCCAGGAACCTGCACAGGAAGCATTCAACATCCAAGCCTAGCACTGAGCTGGTAGGAAATAAATGAGTTTTCTAAAAATGGAAAATTCTTCTATCACTTTTCTATCATTTTTTAATCACACTACATATGTGGGGATTTGTTGATTTCTTATTTTTATCATTCTGTTTAACCCGGATACTAAAATCAAAGTGGTGAGCTGAGCAGGCATCACACAGAAAACGCTGGGCACAGCTAGACATGCTGGGGTCCAGAAGCTGACACATGAGCCGGGATCAGGTAGGGGTCGGGGGCACACCCGCAGCAAGGCAGGCGTCCTGCAGAGTACTGGAAGTGGCCCCAGCTTGGGAGCGCCCTTTGGGTGCCAGCAGGAATAGATACAAAGCTGGTCTGAAGGAAAGTATTTCAGGGTAGGCCAGCAGGTTTCCTTGGATTCAAGTCAACAAAGTAGAAATTAACATCATCCAAGGACACAGCTATGTGTTAATACCAACAGAAGCTACAAACAACAAACATGAGCATTAATAGATGTAGAATGTGAAATAACTATGTATCAAATATAAAGGTAGAATCCTAAAATTCAACAAAATGACTATGTATGCCACATGGCAGAAAAATATAATAAACATTTATAGTTTAAAAAATCATTATAAGAAAAGACCTTGGTACTAATCCCCTTCAAAATAATGCCCCCCCAACACACACACATTAAACATACTCATCCTATCTTTCCTGCCAGTTTCTGAAACAGTTCTGGAAGTCTTTCATGTCTTCAGTTGCACTGTAAAGTCTGCCTTGGAGTCCTGAACTAATTCAGAACGTTTACCTTTCACGTTAGGGGAGGAGACTTGATCACATGGTGCCAGATCTAGCAAACAGGTGGTTGAGGAAGCATTGTGAAGTGTCTGCACGTGTGCCTGTCTGTGGGCTGGCGCTCAGCGGCGCTCACTGTGTTTTCTGTATGCCTCATGCAGACGTACAGAGAGAACTTCCAGAACTGCTTCAGAAAGAGGCAAGGATGATGGCATAATGCTGTTTGATGTGTCTTTTATTGTAATACAAATTTTAATGTAATATTCACTGTTTTGATCACATTTTTATCATATTTTGATCACATTTTGTATACATGAAGATGAACCAAATGGAACTTTGTAAAATTAAAAAATCATTAGATTAAACATTAAACTGATAAACAGCAAAATGGAAAACTAATGAACTGGGAAATGAATCTCAAATAAGTGACTAAAAACCCAGCAGATGTGAGATGGGGACAAAAATATGACTGTGTGCTTAAAAACAGTAGATCAAAAATGATCTAACATACACCAACCATATTTGAAAATTATTAGCTGAAAATTTTCTGAAACGTATGAAAATATGGACCCTTATATTAGAAAGCTCTAATTATACCAAGGAATGTAAAGAAACAGAAATCCATATCTAGTTATGCATCCCTCATTCCGTAAGTACCTGGGAGAAACTGGCAAACATAGACCTAATACTGGCCTCGCCGTCCCACGGGGACACGCGGAGGTGCTCACGCCCCGATCCTCCAGCTCACGCGAGTGCGGCGGCTCCCACTTGCTGTGGGAACAAGGAGCAGGGCAGGGAGGGAAGGGGCGCGTGCGCGTGGGGCTGAGGCGCAAGAGCAGCGATGACATGAGAGCAGATTTCCTCTCTTCCCTCTTCCTCTCCCCTCTCCTCTCAGTCTCCATCTCCCCCTTTCCCTCCTCTCTTTTTCCCTTGCAGTGCTGGGGATCACATACAGGCCCTGGCACAGGCTCAGCAAGCGCTCTCCTGAGCCCCAGTCCCAGCCCCAGGCTGGGTCTTTGTGGGAAGAAATCTGAGGAGCCACTTGAAGGAGGCCATGCAGATAGCTAGTGAGAAGACAGGAAGTTCTTAAGGGGTGGATACAACTGAAGCAAAGGCCCCAGGAGCAGGGGAGTGTGCGGAACCGGTAGAGGCCGGTGGGTGGGTTGCTGCGCTTGAAGGAGGCACCAGGAAGAATGAGCTGCCTGGGGGTGGGACTTGGTGTGGGGGGAGCTCGGTGGGGGAAGGGCGCTGTGTTTGCTGTGCTGAGAATACCTGCAGTGAGGCCAGAGTGGAAGGATGAGAGCAGTGAGAGGTACCTGCAGTGAAGCCAGAGTGGAAGGATGAGCCAGGAGGTGGTGACTGCTGTAACCCACATCCCAAAACAGGCCTCTCAGGTGGACGAGGGGATGGGAAGGGAGGGAAGCTGGTCTTCAGGTCCTTTGATGTAAAACAGTTTCATTTCTGGGTGGAGTTGGGAGTGAGGAGGGTACAGGAAACTATTCTTCCCCATATGGTACAAGAGAAGCTATTGGGCAGGAAAAGCAGCCACCAAACGTGTGGGTACACAATATTGCCTATGTAAGCAGCAATGACAGAATACCCAATTGTTAGGTTTAAATTTATGTAAACAAATGTTGAACAATAACCAGAGTCAGCTGATTAAAGAGTGAGGTAAAGTTATTATGTTTCCTCATTAAGAAACTGAAATTTAAACTTGTTATCAAGTTTTGAGCAAGTTTTCAAAGGTGATTATAACAGACTAGACAGCACCAAACCAGGAGGAAAAAAATGGAATAGATATAAGCAAAAGCTGATGGACCTCTAAAAGACAAGTACTGGAAGCAAAGCTATGTAGACAAAGAGTGGAATAAGGCAAAAAAGAGAAGTAAATAAAAGCATACAGTACTTTAGATATGAGTGCATTACATTCATCAGAACTTAGAATTTGAAAGCTTAAAATATACACATACAAACTGGAACTGTGGCTTGGGCTCAGGGGCACTGCGCCTGCCCTGCAAGTGCAAGAGCACGAGTCCCTTCCCCAGTACTACCAAAACAAGCAAACGAGCAACAGAAAAAACAGCAACAGCAACACAAATTGGAGCTATGTGCTCTTCACAAAGTTTACAGAACATGTAAGAAGTTACAACCTTTGAAAGTGAAATAATGGTTTAAAAAACTAACACTCATTGACCAAAGAAGGCTCTAGAAGCCATAATAACCAGACACACTAGATTTTAGAACAAAAAGTATTAATAATAGAAAAGATTCAGTTTGCTAAAACCATACCAATCATACTCTGTTAATATGAGCCCTGCCTTTCTGGAAATAATCATACTGGTTTGTTTCTTATAGGCCTATATAATAAGCATATAGCTTCTATTTCTGAAATTAACATTTCACCTTAATCTTGTTCTTTCCAAGGAATATTGTACTGTTTCCAGCAATACACCATACTTCAGAAACACCCAGAAGCTGCATTAACTCTTTATGATATTGGGATTCAGCCAAAGATAAGCATGTACTTTCAGGTGAAGCAGACCTGGTTCATTTTAAGTGAGTAGACTTTTAAAATTAATTTTGTTAAAATTGTAATAATGAGAAACTCTTCATCTAAAGAAAGGCTTGGGCTGATTTAACTTGCTAAATATATTTATCACTAATGTAAAAGTCTGCAAACTATAGGAAATGAAGCCCACAAAAGAATTTATTATATAATTTAAGAAAAAACTATTTTCTAGAGATCTCAAGGCATTTTCTTTTGGCTTAAAATGATTTTTTGAGGGATATTTGTAGCCATTAACTTGATATCTAAGAAAGTCGTTTAAAAAGAAGTACATGCTTGACTTTTTAACCTTGTTTTGAAACAAAAGAAAATTTTTCATAAAGCCTTTGAACTATGATAAGAATTGCAGGGGCCTGAGGGTTAGCTCAGTGGTTCTGGCGCCTGCCTTGCAAGCGCAAGGACCTAAGTTCGATCCCCGGTAACCACATATAATGCTGGGCGTGGAGACATGCCCACCAACAATCGACACCGCATATACGTGGTGGCTCATGCCTGTAATCCCAGCACTCGGGAGGCAGAGACAGGAGGATTGCTGAGTTCGCGGCGGCTTGCCTGGGCACCATAGTGAGCTCAGGGCCAGCCTGAACTACAATGCGAGACCCTGTCTCAAAAAGAAAAAAAAAAAAAAAAGAATTGCAATCAATAATTGAAAATACACATTTTGAAATGTTTATTCAGATTATTGAATTAGTTAAGAGTAATAGTAGCACTTTTTAAAGCAAGATAATTTTAATTTTATATTCCTAGAATGGTTTTATTATAATGTTCCTTGTACTTCAAGGAGACTGATGTTCTTTAATTGAGATTTGAATAATACCTGGTTACATGTTGCTTTAAAGGATTCATCTCTATATTGTTCATATTGCTCCTCTCCAAGCCTGGTAAGGAGCCCGGGAAACCCCACAGAAGGGTCTACTCTCTGGCAACGCAGTATGCTTTGGGATGAGGCCCGATCCTTATGGGTCAGAAATTTTGATTTCGCCTCTTCTTTCAAATCCCCTCAGGCTTTTGAGGACAGAACCACCTTCTGTCACCACAATGCCATCGCATTTATTTACACTTTAAGATACTCTTCCTGTTAGCAGAAGGCAGACATCTCCCATCTAGAACCCTGCCCTCCGGGGGTCAGAGCCAAGACAGGGCAGGGGCAAGATCACCAAGGAGGAGCTCCTTCCAGCAGAGAGGCTCCCGCAGCCCCAGGAGCCATTTTGCTCTGTTGCCAACCTTGATAATCTTTCTCTGCGGCACACAAGGCCCCACCAGATTCTTACTAATATAACCATTGAATGAAATGGTGATCCCTCCACCACTGAAAGTATGTAAACATGAGCAGAATAATTCCCTTTTGAGGTGGTTATCAAAGGGATCCTTCATGAGTGGAAGTGTAAATTTCTGTGAGGTTTCTTCTATACTTTCAGAATCTGCTGTGAGCAATACCATTAGGACTTATGTCTTCCCATTGTTTTTAGCATTTTTGAAATCAGTGCACCACAAAATTGCTGAATAGACATTTAAAAAGGAAAAACAGGATACCTAATAAAGTTTTATTTTTTTCTTAAATTTGCCACTAAATTGGTGTTAGATTTGAGATAATACCAGAAGTCTATATGTCCTCATGTCAAATAAAATTAATCCAGTTACTAACTGAAGGGAAATAACTGGAACAGGACAGGGACAGAGAATGAGATTTTTATTAAAAAATATAGAAATGGCTTGTCAGATTCTGAAAAACAAAAAGCAGCTGGACACATGAATTTAAGTGAATTCAAAAGACATGTTCCCAAAAACTCACAATTTACTTATTTATACACATACATTTTTTTCTCTGTAGACTCACTTTCTTCACTTAAAGATAATTTTGACATAGTTCTCTGTGTATTAAACACTCAGATCAAGGGTGCTAAGGACTTCAAAAGTGAACTAGAGTCACTAGCTTTGGTAACAGCCGTGTTCAGTTGGTTTATACCGATTCTGTCAATGAGTGTCACAGAATAAAAACTTGGCTGCCAAGAGGCTGCCCTGTTAGTTAGCCAGGGTAAGTAACAGGCATTCAGGGCAGGGTGGACAGGCTTACTCGGTGAAACAGTGAGTACATCGGAGATAGCACCGCCATTGCTTCCAGACCCAGTTTTTACAAGCGCCATGAAATGTTTTCATGGATGAGATGAAGCCTGTTCAGTTGAGTGGTCCAAGCTCTAGCTAAAGATTTTAATCTGGATTTCTTAGGATTTCTTCAGTGTGTCAAAAGTAACTTTCTAAGAAGAGCATTTTGGAGAGGTAGCACTGTTAAATTCTGAGGTGCTGGAATTTATAGAAATAATCCCATGGTTGGTTCTAACTTTTGCAGAGAAATTTTGGTATTTTTTGAATTGATTTGTATCACAGACTAATTTCTTTTCCTCTTTAAGTGATAATACTCAGCATCGTTGAAGTGGCTATCATCCTCTTGCTGATCTTCCTCAGGAAACGAATTCGTTTGGCCATCATCCTGTTGAAGGAAGGGAGCAAGTAAGGCTCTTACTGTAGAAACTCAGACGAGATGTATCCCTAGTCAGTTCAGGCTCTGCTTCTCATAAATGCCCACACCACTTTCACCCTAAGAAGTCTTAGTACAAAGAATTATTTTCCATTCAAGAAGACTTGGCCAGGTTCAGACTCTGCCACTTATTAGAAATGTCACCACTACAAAGTCCTTTACTATTCTCAAACCTCAGTTATTGTATGGTAAAACAGGATAAAAATCTGTCTAGCCTATGAGTTAGCATTTTTGAACACCAAATGTATAAATGGAAGCAAAATTCTGTATAAAAGTTCGCTATATTATAGGTTATATTATTTCTGGAATAGTCATATGTTAATATTAATGACTGAAGTACTTTGTAGAACTTTAAATCACCATAATTATGTAAAGTCAGTTGTATGCTATTATCATTTCTGCACAAGGGGGAATTTTTCTAATAGCACAATTTACTCTTGGAGAACCAGGCTATACATTCTGTATGTAAAGCTTACCATTCAGGAACACTTAACACCCATAGCATTTTTCATTTAAAATGTAATGAAATAACATTGTCCTTCATTAAATTTATATTGAGAGGCAATGACACTGATAGTTCCCAAATTAGTCCAAAAGGTCTCTTGAGATTAATGTGTACTCTAAAGTTTTGAATCATTCGTGGAAGAATCATGGCTCACACGCCTACAAAGTCAAAGACATACTCTCTACCTAGAATGATGGAAGTTAAAGTTGTTGAAGAGCAAAATCCAAATTACTTTTAATCATGCATGAGGACTATTTGAACAGAATTGTCATGTTATTATTATAATAACAGTGCCACCGGAAGCCAGTGCTTTAAACAGTTAACAAGCAGTTTGTTAAACTCTCTCTTTTTCCGACAATAACTACCACCCTGTCATTATCCACTGAAAACTACTGATTTTCTGGAGTTATTTCTTAAATAGTATGTTATTGTGCTGTTCCCTGTAACTTGCCTCACTTGTCCTGACCTTAAATGTGCATGTGCACATGAGTACATGAATGCATGTGTGTATGCATGCATGCATGTCTGCGGCCGCATGGGTGTGATAAACTGCCCGTACAATTGTGAGGCACTGGCAGTATATTCAGGAGAAAACAGGGACTAGAAGAATTGGATATAGGAATGTCACACAAACTGTAAAATACTAACACACTTAAAATTAGCACATGAAGAAATAGACAAAGGAAATAACAAAGGTAAAGGAAATCTAAGACGTGTCAATGCATCTGGAATGACAAGATTTCCATAGTAACTTCCAATGGTTATATGAAATATTCTTGGTTTAATGCACAGTCATAGGGTGAAATAAAGGAGTCATTAGAACAACTAAGCTGGTGAGCTGAACATTCCAAATCTTATGAGGAAATCTCAAAGAAATAGTTATCTGAGAGAGAGAGAGAGAGAGAGAAAAAAAATAATGATACAGTGCCGGGTGTGGTGGCTCACGCCTGTAATCCCAGCACTCGGGAGGCAGAGGCACGAGGATTGCTGAGTTCCAGGCTTGCCTGGGCTCCATAGTGAGCTCAGGGTCAGCCTGAACTACAGAGCGAGACCCTGTCTCAAAAAAAAAAATAATAATAATGAGGCCACTTAACAAGTTGCTAGAAGAGGTGGTGATAAAATGATCCCCTCTTGCCCCAAATTAGTGAGTGAAAGTTACAAATAGGCAGATAAGAAAGTCTTTCTAATCCTTTGTTAAGAAAATGAGTTGTTGTGTTGTGTAAAAGGGAATTCTCACCACTGTGTTTGCACCGGGTGCCAATGAACACATTTCATTTTATTTCAGAGCCATCGGATACATCCCAAGTACGTTAATCTACCCCGTTTTAACTTTCATCCTGCTCTCCATCTGTTTTGCCTACTGGGTTGTGACAGCAATGTATCCTTTGGTAGCTGACATCTGTAAGCCTTATGTCCACCTTCCTCCTCAGAAACCTGGAGTTGATATCTGAGGTTTTCTATCCTTTGGAAAAGGAGAAATACCCTGAAGAAATAACCAAATTTTTCCCCCAGGTCATAAAAGAGTCATAGGCTGCTGATTTCATTCCCCCCCTCAAGGGTCATTGGTAGATTCGTTTTGTGTTCATACGAACTAAACTAAGAACCCCCTTTAGAGCTTTGCCTGTTTGAGGAGGGCACTCAATTCATTTGGCTGAGGTTATCTTAATCTAGGCCCGACAAATGGGCTGGATCATTAAAATGCAATATTAGAAGATTTGGGAGGTTAATTTCTCCGTGGACTCTAGAGTTAGCTGCGGTATTGCCTTGCCTATTTATTTCAGTCTACCAGAACATTGTTCTTAATGGAGCTCATTCAGTTTCTTGGCTACATCAGGGGGGCCTGTTTACAAAGTTTCAGCCCCAGAGGGGCCATGTATACATGAAAATGAAACCTGTGACCCAGCGGTAAGTAAAAGAGACTTTCCTGTTTACTTACTTTAGTACAGAGTTCAGCCACGCGTCACTTGCAACTGTGGGAGTTGTGGTTAAGACAGAGAGCACCCGTTCACTGCTGCAGGGATAACTAGGGGCAGAAGGGGAGGGTGGCTGGGCATTAGCAGGAGAGCACTGAAATGAGTGGGCATGTGCTGGGATCATCATATGCGTGAGAAGCTGGGAAAATGCTAATGAATGAAAACGCTAATGAATTTGAGGTTGTCCTGGGATGAACGTAAACTGGGACAGGAGATAGTTTCCAGGGTATTAAAGATGCTTTAATGTAATATGATAACAGATAGAGGAGTGACAGCAAAAACTAGGGAAGAGGAAAAAAGCAAGAAATGCAATTAGAGCTACAAAACAGGAAAAGGCACTGAGCTGCTATCTTGGAATGGCATATAATATTATTCTCATGTTGATCTTTTCTGCCTGCAGCTTTTCAGTACAACCAATGTTCCCAAAGCGTGCCCTGGGGCTCTCTGTAACTTCGCTTTCTATGGTGGAAAAAGTCTGTACCATCAATACATAATTATTTTGCATTTGTACAATCTATTTGTCTTTCTCTGGCTCATAAACTTTGTCATTGCGCTGGGTCAATGTACTCTTGCTGGTGCCTTTGCTAGTTACTACTGGGCCATGAAGAAACCTGATGACATTCCAGCCCTTCCCCTTTTTACTTCATTTGGACATGCTGTACGGTAAGCTCTGTGTTCAACTCTACATGTGTTCCCTCAACTATGTGTAGTGTACTTGTGATTCAATTGGGACACTGGACAATTCAAGTGGCAAGGTACCTGTGAGGTCTAAAGTAGGATTCAAGACTCATGGATACCCCTCAGGTTATCTGGTTCCACAGCCACAGTTTTACAATCTTTCTAAACCAGTCAGTTAACTAGAGATGGAAGAGAGTAGAAGAGAACATCAAATGAAAGACCAGCAATTAACTTGGGTTTACATCTCCACTGACTGGGTCAAACATCCTAATTTATGAAAACATACTCCTGCTAAATGAAGGATAAGACAGATATATATGATTTTAAATCACTTATGGAGACTTTTATTGATTTGAATAAATAAGATCTTCTGAAGATCCCCTTTACCTGAAAACTGTTCAGCTAGCAACCTGTTCATTCATAGTAAAGATATTTGAACTTTGGTTCTTATTTTATCTTTACCTAGATATCACACAGGATCTCTGGCATTTGGATCATTTATTCTTGCAGTAGTTCAAGTGTTTAAAGCAATCCTAGAATACATGGACAGACGTCTTAAAAGTAAGGCTTCAAAATGTATCTCAGACTTTCAGGTTTATGTAAAGAAATTAGATTGCTGGGGGAGCTGAGGAAGTGGTTGGACTACGGGAGAAAGGAAGAAAAGGGTCAGATCTGGGACATGTTCTAAAGAGCAATCCAACAGGACTTGTTGAATGATTAGATGTCAGGGAAGAGAAAAGTGAGGGTGTAATCGTAGTTATGAAGATGTGGGAGCCAAGAGAAGCACGTTCCAGAAAGGAGATGGAGAATTCTGTTTGCCCATGTTACTGCTGAGAAACATAGTGGAAGCGAAGTGGCTCTAAGTCTAGAGCTCCAGTCATGTTAGCAAAATATAAATGTGGGCACATTAGCATAAGTATTCTTAAGGAAACATAGTTTACAACACATGAACCCCGCTTATAATGCACCTTCTCAGATAGCCAGTCATGACAAGGAATATTGAAGCTGGAGGATCCACTTCTCAACTTCCAAATTTAATCAAATCTACACCAATCAAAACAATGTATTGATACTGGCACAGAACAGAACCCTAAAATAAACCTTTGCATATAAAACTATTTGATATGAAAAGTTCAGTCTTTTCAATGTGTTGTGCTGGAAAAACTGGACATCCCTATTTAAAATGTGAAACTGGAGTCTTGCTTACACAAAATATTAACTCAAAATAGATTGAAGACCAAAACATAACAGTAATAGTATAAAACTCTTATAAGACAGCGTAGGAAAAAACTCTTCATGACGTTGGATTTGATGTGGATTTCTTGGCTATACTGCCAAAGAACAGAAAATAAAAGGAAAAAAAATTTTTTAAAAACTGGATCAAAATTTAAAACCCGTCAGCATCAAATCAAAGGACATGAACAAAAGAGAGGAGAGAGAAGAGGAAAGAGGAGGAGGGAGAGGCTCACGTAATTGAAGAAAATACTTGCAAATAAAATACCAGATAATGGATTAATAAAGAACTTGTACATCTCAACAGCAAAAAATAAAAAGGCAAAGACTTTGATACATAATTCTCCAAAGATGATTTATGATATGGAAATGGCCAGTAAGGACATGAACAGATGCTCAGTATCGATAGTCATGTGAGAAATCAAAACCACAGTGAGACACCACTTCACATGCATTGGCTATGTAAATAATTACAGCAAACAAAAAAGTAATTTGTGTTGATAAGGATACAGAAAAACTGAAACCTTGTGTGTTGTTGAAAATGTAAAATGGTATAGTCACTGTAGAAAACAGTATGGATGTTCCTTTAAAAAGTCAAAATTGAGGGACTGGAGATTTAGCTCAGACTCACGCCCACCAGCAATCAACCAGCAATCAGCACCACATTCCACAGTGCCGGGGCTTGGGGCTTGGTGGCTCACGTCTGTAATCCCAGCACTCTGGAGGCAGAGACAGGAGGATTGCTGAGTTCGAGACTTGCCTGGGCTACATAGTGAGCTCAGGGGCAGCCTGAACTGCAAAGCGAGACCCTGTCTCAAAAAAAAAAAAAAAAGTCAAAATTGATTCTGAAAGAAAATAAAAGAGCATGTATATGTATATAGGGGGTGGGGAGGTGTGGGTGGGTGGGGATATGGGTAAAAAATGAGAATTGACTGTGACATATATTGGTACAAATTCCCCAATGTTACGTGTGATTGTGAGATGTATATAAATTGTACCAATAAAGGATTCAATTAAAAAAATTTCCAACCAATCCAGAAACTTCACTTCTAAAGATAAACTCAAAAAATTGAAAGGAAGGAAACAAACAGATTTTTGCCCATCAGTTTTGCAGTATTCACAGCAGCATTATTAACAATAGCCAAATGACAGAAACACCCCAAATTTCTGTTTAACATTGAATTGAAGAACAATTCAACGTTTAAAGTTGAATTGAAGAACACTGTATATTACAATCATACAGTGGAATATCAGCCCTAAAAGGAAAGGATGAGCCTTGAAAACATGAAGCCCGGTGAAATAAGCAAGATAGGAAAAGACACATGTTATGTGACTTACTTGTGAGGCATCTAGCAGAGGCAGGAGTATACAGGTGGGACGGGTAACAGAGGTTACGAGAGGGCGTGTCGGGCACGGGATCACTGTGCAGTGGTTGTAGAGTTTCTGTTTGAGATGAGAGAAAGTCCAGAAAATGGAGAGTGGTGACGGTTGCAGAACATTGCAAATATGCTCAGGGCCACTAAATTGCACACTCAGAAATGCCATTGTTACTATGGCAAGCTTTTCTGGATATACTTATTTTCTACATAGTTAAGTTTTTCCTTCTTATAGATGCCCAGAACAACATCTCTAAATTCCTAAAATCCTGCCTGCGATGCTGTTTGTGGTGTTTGGAAAAAATGGTAAAATTTTTAAACAAAAATGCCTATATTATGGTAAGTAGATTTGCTTACTAAGTTGCCATTTTGCAAACCCAGTCCCGTGTCTGCGTTGCTTGTGCTACAGCAATGTGATATCGCTGCAGTCAAAAGCTTCACCTCCCGGTGCAGGACCCGTGAATGCAAGGCAGGATGCATGGCCAGCCTGATTGGCTGGACGCTAACCACCCTCTGTCAGTGCTTTGAGGAGCTGTTCATGAGAGTAAATATTATTTACACTAGAAATGTACCCTTGATCTTAGCCAAAGGCCAAAAAGCGATTACACTAGAAATTTAAAAGGATGCTAGGCTCCAAATGGCTTGTGCGCCTTTGACAGTGTATTGGGAGGAAAACTTATTTAGGCCACTTCACTGAAAAAAGAAAATATCTTTTTAATTCTGAGACTTTCATAACTGTAAGGGCTTGTTTTATCATTTGGTGAATAATGCTTTGGAATGTGTGGGCATTGAAAGAATGTATTACTTATTTTCTATGCAATTATGTAAATTTCTACAGAACTTTTTTTAAGTAGATGATCCAGAAATATGATTCTCTTATCATTTAGAAGCTACATATCTTGGTCACTTCCTTTGTTACTGGGACAAAATACACAACGCTCACAGATGAAGAGCAGAGGGGTTTATCCGGGCTCCCAGTGTGCAGAGGTTTCAGTCTGTTTTCAGCTGGCTTCCAGGCAGGGCAGAGGGACAGGGCGGCCGAGGAGAGAGGCTCACAGCACAGGGGACAGGAAGCGGAGGGCTCAGGGAAGAGCAGGGGACAGAAACCTTTCCAGGCCACGCCCCAGCCAGCCCTCTTCAGCCAGACCCACCTCCAAATGGCAAGTCAGCTGTAAACCCCAGCAATCCAAACACCTTCCAGAAGCCTTGCCTGCGAGTTCAGAGGCTCTTGGAGGACATCTAGATGTAAATTATAACACCCTATGACATTCATTTATCATCACAGTGACACAGGGTCTGGAGAGGGGCTTAAAATAACCATGGCAATGAGAATGGGCATTCATTTGCCTCCAGGAGAGTGTTGCTTCAGTCAGTAAATCAAGTACAGTGAGAGGCTCTGGATTCCTTTCAGAATAAGTTTTGATGTTGAGCTTACAGTATTGAACCCACCAAATGACAGACTCTAGCCAAAACATTTCATTGCCAGGGCCCTTACCTGGGATCGAAAACCAGGCCAGCTTCTGCTGAAGGCCGCCTATGCCCCAGAGAGAGCCCAGCATGTGACAAGCACAGCTCCTAGTGACCCAGAGTTGAGACACGCAATTCCCAGGCTGACCACAGACCCAAATGGTGGGAAGAGGATGGGGCATGGTCCGAATGGATGCAGGAACTGTCGTTGTTATTGCCTTGTTGTTGTCCTGTGTTCAGTGGTCTTATCCGAGCATGCTGACATTGAAATCCTACCACTTGTCTTCCTCAGATTGCAATATATGGCAAAAACTTCTGCAGGTCAACCAGAGATGCTTTCAACCTTCTCATGAGAAACATTTTAAAGTAAGTAATCACACTGAGAATTCCAAGAGACAGTTTGATGAGCCTCAAGCCTTCCATCCTTTACATACTGCTATCTGGAGACTGGGGAGCCTTGTTAGGTACAAACAGTGTCTTTTGAGTTGAGAGATTTCATTCTTCTTTCTCTTATCTTTTTCATTCTTCTATCTCTTATCTTTGTTTTCATGTGTGCCAGATGCTGCTTCCATCTTCCAGCGAGGTGTTTATACCCACTGGCCTTTATTCCTTCATATCATCCATTCCCTCTGCTTAAGAACTTGCATCATCACGTTGGCACTGGCCATTTCTGTGTCCCCAAAATGATGGAGTTAGTGGCATAATCAGGGTCCACACGCCGCATCCCTCAGATTTGGGGTGTCCCTGTCTAGAAGTAGAGTGAGGCTGATAACCCCCTGCTCGGCGCCCAGCAACCCTCCGACACCATCTTGTTTCCTTCATTAGAAATGTCAGAACCACGTCCGTGTGTTCTACCCGCATCTCACAGTCCCCATTCATTGCTTGTGTTTAACAATGCCAAGTGAAACTTCAGTGGAAATTTCACATAAAAATGAACACATGAGTTATTTATTCCCATAAATACTAAGACACAAATGCGTTCTAAGCACAGTATTTTGCTCTTTTTTCCCCCTAATACTTAGAGTGGCAGTTACAGATGAAGTTACACAGTTCGTGTTACTCCTGGGGAAGATTCTAGTTACTTCACTGATGGGTAAGTAGTAATGAAAAGTAAAAGTTGAAAAGATTCTTGGACAAACCACTTTACTACAAAAAGCTGTGTACCTTTGCTGGTGCATAATATACACTCGTACATGTTCTGCTTTTTCAATGTAGGTATCCTGGCCTTACTCTTTACAGAAAAAATGCCAGAGATTCTGGGAGGACCAACATCTCTAAATTACTACTGGCTACCTTTGGTGGTAAGGACTTGAGTCTCTCAGTTGGGGCTGCCTTAACCAAAGTACCACGGCCTGGGGGGCTTAAGCAACAGAAGTTTATTCTGAGGTTCTGAAGATCTGGCTGTCCCAGACCAAGGCACCCTCTCCCTCAGTTCCCGCTGAAGGCCTTCTTCCTGCTGTTCAGAGGGCCAGAGAGACCATCTTTCTGTCTTTTCTTAGAAGGACACTAATCCTTTCATAAGGGTCTAACCTTCTTGACCTAACACTTCACTTAGGACTCACCTTCAAATTCCATCCTATTGGAAATTAGGGCTTCAATGCAAAAACTTGGAGTTTTTGCTAAGGAGGATCACCGTGCATCCATAAGAACTGAGTACTATTGACTGAATTATTGGAGATGTTGGGTTTTTTAATAATGGGAAAAGTAACAGTGACAACTAACAGTATTGGGCTGTCTACCGTCCTCCCTCCTGCTTCCAAGACTGGGCTCTTGGAAAAAATGAGGTACTGAGGTAGAGGGCTGCGTGCAGGAGGTTACTGGGAGGTTCTGCCCAAGGAGCATTTGTCAGGAAGGGAGGAGAGCAGCCCGCAGATGGGATTCGGGAAGTTTGGGGAAAGGGGCTGAGCCTTTGCAAAGCACCTCAGACTGCTGGAGCCACCAGTTGACCTTAAGTGGAGGTGTGACCCTGGGGGACAGGTCTCTGCAGGGAGGCTACTTCCTGGTCTGGAAGCCAGGGAGGAGTCCTACCCACACTTCAGGGCGCTGGGGCCGCTGGGAGAGATCCGGGTGAGCGGCTGCTGCCTCTGTTACGCTGTGAGCTGCCTCAGTCCACGGGCGTGAACACTCCTCCCCACTGCTGGTTAATAATGGAGCCACAGAGAGGCTAAGGGACTTGTTGGTCCCCCGAGCTGTGAGTCAGGTCCTGCCGGTGTGTGGTCTTCATCCCTTAGGCTTGCCTGCGTGGAATCCGGGGCCCTAAGACGGGGCTGCTCTGGTTATGTTTAGGGAGAACAGTGTGCAGGTAATACAGCACATTTTCCTTAACTCTCAGGACAAAGACGCAAAATTGTGTGGTCTGGGTACTGGGATCGGTTCCAACACAGGGCTGCAAAGCCTTCTGGGTGGGGTCGTGGCTTTCATTTACAGCAGCAGAGCCAGTGACCTGTGGGTCTCTTCTGTCCCCACTTACAGACTGTCATTTTGGGATCTTACCTAGTTGCGCACAGCTGCTTCAGTGTCTATGCAACGTGTGTGGAAACAATCTTCCTCTGCTTCTGTAAGTATGGTGTGTCATGCCCCGAGGGGATAACCGGGGGTGGGGGGGGACCAAGCTTCTGCCAGCTGCGGGTTTGCTGCTACCTGGTCGCAACCATGATGGGGCAGTCATTTGGAGGGGAACTGCTGAGTAGATGCGTTTTAAAATCTAACTGCTGAGAAAGACGCCAGAGGCAACAGGACAGATACTGCACCATCCACTGAAAAGCGGGATCTAAAACTTGGAACTCAGACAGGGAGGAGGGTGGGAAGAAGGAATCTGAGGCTGAGGAAAGTAAGGAGATGTTGGCCAAAGGGCACGAGCTCACACTTACAAGATGAACACGTTCTGGAGAGCTAGTGTACACCACGACCATAATTAATAACACTGGACAGTGTACTTGGAATGTGCTGGGAGAGCTGAAATTCTCTCTCTCTCTCTCTCTCTCTCTCTCTCTCTCTCTGTCTGTCTCTCTGTCTGTCTCTCTCACACACACACACATCTTTGTGAGATGAGGAGTGGTGACCGTCGCCACCATTGTTATCACTTCCGTCTCTGACGTGTGCCCTGCACTCTCACCCAGCAGGCGTCACTCACATGATGGTAGTTTTATTTTAGTACCTCATCTGAAATAACCCAGACAACATAATGCCTTTGGGACTTTGACCTGGCCCACACTTTTCGTGAACACCTTGGGCAGATCTAGAGAAAGTAAAATTAGCAGATAAGAGAGCAGAACCTAGCCGGCTGTGGTGGGGCACACCTGTACTTGGGGAGGTTGAGGCAGGAGGACTGCAAGTTTGAGTCCAGTCAGGCAACTTGGTGACTTAGCAAGACCTTGCTTCAAAACAGAACAAGGTGTTTTTCTTAAAAGGGAGAAAGAGAATGTAACTCAGTGCAAATGGGCAGGAAGCTCAAAGGCTCTTAGTTCAATCCTAGTACCACATATGCAAAAAGAAAACAATAACAGAACCCGTTAGCCATTCAGGTATACACCCTGAGTGATTATGTCTCTAGCACAATTGCTGGAAAGAAGCAGAGAAACGTACTGTGTTGCACAGCATCGTGGAGTGTAAAGCCACCGGTATATTATTTAGAGAAAGCTACAGGACGACTTCACATGGGGGTCAGTGGTGGAGATTTTTACGGGAGTAAAGAACCCCGATCCCCAAAGCTAAGGCCTCCCCTTCAGGTCTTTCTGTTGAGGACACACAGTAGTTCCTAACACACAGGAGAAAGGATTCTGGAATATGCAGATTTCTTCCCTCAGAAGCTCATCATGAGGCCAGAATTTAGAGATACCTCTGTGATCTTCCTCATCTTTGTAACTGAAAATACTACTCAAAATTTATTGCAGGGAATATCAAGCACCTAATAGCTTCCAGTTTTTGAAAGCTTGGGTTAATAGTGTCGATTTAAAATATGGCAGTGGATTTAAATTGAACAATAAGAAAATTCCCACCCATAATGTGCTAATAAATTTCCAACTTCTTCAAATTCATATATACTATAAGTTTTATACACTATATTGTGCACTGACGTGAAGTTTCCCTTCATCTGATAATTAAGAACAAGGGAAGCTGTATGGTGTTTCTGCCCCTCCGCAGTTGTTCCCATGGTAATGTCATACTTTGGAAAACATTCTTCATAATGATACCTCAAGGCAAATTCAGACTGTGTAAAGTGATACTTTCGTTTATTTAGTATCTTCTTAAACTTAGTATCCTGGTTGCCAGAAAACTTGTGTGTGTGTGTGTGTGTGTGTGTTTTAAATACTAACCATTTGTAAACATTTTATTTATAGAAATGTAACATTTTTTAACATCACAAGGCATTGAGAATCCTGGAAATTGGGAAGAATGACAGTCATGGATGATTACTAATGTGACCCAGACCAGGCTTCCTACCAGTTTCCCCGGGGTAGTAATGGTACAGGAATATGATATGTGATCTTGTACCGAACTAAGATTAAGGATAAAAAAGAACAAAAACGTTCAGTGTCTTTTCATTTTGTTTGTGAGGAAGATCACATGCATGGATGAGGTCCAATTTTAAAATCTCCTAAACCAATAATCCCACCGTTCCCAGAGAGCATAGATATTGTCTGTAAAGACTTGCACGTATTTGCAAAAAACTTAATCCCACAAAAACATCTCTGCAATTTGCAGCCTGACTCCGCCGCTTCGGCTACTGCCCAGCAGGGGTATCAGTGAACGTAATGCTGTCATAGTCTCGCTACCTTCAGCAATGGAGAAGGCGAATCCGCCTGCTCTGGAAGTCAGGAAGGACGCAGTCAGAGGCCGGCCACAAAGATCTAGGCAAGGACTTGGCAGAACAGCAGGAGGAGGACTGGGCTCATCCCTCCTCAGTGACTGAGTCCTCCCGTCAGCCAAGCGCTTTTCTGTCCCGGCCTGCTCCTCACCGGTCATGGCACTGGGTGAACTCTTAGGAAAGGTGATTTTAACTCTCACATGCAGCTATTGTTCTTAGCACACTTTTTATTTAACTTCATCCCCAATTACATGGCACTTGAGACAGTTTGCAAAGAATGGTCACAGGATTTAACGAGAGCACTCTTGAAGGATGTGGAAAACTTTGTTAACTTAAACTATCCAAATAAACCTTGTTGGAGGTAGAAGGGGGCAGGGAAAGGGCCAGTGATTTATGGCAGAGTTTGGGACTTTTTGCCTGTTCAGCATCTGCAACTTGACTGCACTGATTTGTCTTTCATTTCACTTTCTAACACTGATTTCTCTGATTTTCCCCCCATCCAACTGCTCTCACTTTATACAAATGCATATAATTGTTCTGCCGCTGCTTGCTGCTTTGGCCCCACTCTGGCTCCTGCAAACACAGGTGAAGATCTGGAGAGGAATGACGGATCTGCCGAAAAACCCTACTTCATAAGCCCTAGTCTGCACGAGATTCTGATCAAGAAGCAGCCACTTCCCCCGCAGCAGAGAGAGTAGCCCAGCTCCAGACAGTGTCAAGCCGAGGCTTGGAGAATTAGGTCAACTTGTCGTTTGCAGACCTCGCCTTGGAATAATGGGCAATTTCCGAGCCACTTCTAAAACAAGCGGGTCCTTGGTCCCACCAGGGGTGTCAGGCTTTTGGTGGCAGCAGGCCTCCTGCAAGGATCCCCCTCCTAGACTGGGTCCCCAGCGGAAGAGGCAACAGTCACTGTCAAACATTTTTAAAAACGTACAGCTGAAAGTGTATTAGTAACATTTGTAACTCAGCGTGTTGTTTCCACAACAGCACTTGGATTGCCTTTCTTTTTATAAGTGTATCTTTGTAAAAGATATTCAGGCAACTTTTGAAAGCACTATAAATGTGTGATCAACCAGCCATAAAAATACTGATTTATAGTCAACCAGCATAAGGTACTACATTTGTAAATATGGTGCTACGGTTATATTTATATGTTCAAACTGGTGGGCAACTCTTTAAACTGTGATTACATGTGTATTAATAGTTCCTTAGGAAATATATTTTAGTGAGTCAAGTCCACAGCAAACATGTAGACATTAATTCTGTGCAGGTTCTACAGAGAACAGTACTGAGCTAAATTTACTGTGGGACCTTCACAGTTCATTCTCTTTTAGTAAATTTCTATTTATATTGAAGTTGAATTTGAGTTCTAGAACATCATTCTAGTAATATGAGCTTCTGGCCACTACGAAAATATCCTGAACAAAAGAAAAAATGCCACATAGCTCACACATGCATGTTCTCTAACACAATTTCCCATTTTCTCCATCTATAAGATCAGTATGGATTTGTTTCAATGGAGTGATTTTTTCTTTTCACGAGCATACCATACCTGTATTTCTTTTTTAAAAGAATTGTATTCTTTATTGGCACATTTTATATACAGCTCACAATCACATTGGACATTGGAGTATTTGTACCAGTATATGACATGAGTTAATTCTCGTTTTTACCCATATCCCTACCCAGCCCACAATCCTCACCCCCTATATACGTGTGCTTTCTTTTTCTTTTCAAATCATATTTATTCTTTCCCCTCATTACTTTCCCCTACTGCATTCCCTTTGAATATTTCCTATATTTCTAGATTAAAGAGATTGTGTGGCATTTTTCAATACAAGATTTAATTTTGGCTAAACTTTCAGTGAGAAAAGAGAAAAAACAAGACATTTCGGTTTTTATGCTAAGGGAATACATGGTTGGCCTCTACTAGGTGCCTCCTCTGGCACCTTTCCCAGGGGCATACTTGAGGTTAGAAAGCTCTCTCTTTCGGGCTTAAGAGGAACATTATTGCTCCATTCCACTGCTACTGGCAAGAGCAACGAGCCAGCCTCTGGCAAGACATGCCTAATTCCTGCATGGCCAGGCAAAGCATGAATCAGATGCCTGTAGACTGTCTCTTCACCCCAAGTGCAAACGCATACGGTACAGCTGATAGTGTGAAAATGCCCCCCCAAGGAGCACTGAGTCAGCTGCCACCCGTCTGGCTGTGACACTAACCCTGGATATGATAGAGAGGAACAGGCTGATCCAGAACACCCAACAAGACAATCAGAAATGTATTCTTGTGCTGCGAGTTAATGCAAATATTACTTTAATTATCCCAAAATGAGAAACATAGATTTGCATGTATTTCATGGCAGCTTAATAGCAAGAAGCCAGTAAATAGGAGAAATTTCCAAAAGTTGATCCTTAAAGTGACCACCATCTCATTTTTGACTCACCTTCTTAAGATTACTGGAGAAAAATGTCCCTTGGCTTCACCTCTTGGCAAACAGCCTTCCTGATTATCATGAGCCTTGAAGGATAATACAGGGGACAGTGATCGCTTTTCTTTCCAGATTTTTTTTCCTTATTACTTGATGATACGAGGTCCAGGACAAAAATCTAGTAGAACAGTGACTTCTGGCAGTGAATTTGTTATATATGTAGACGCCCACGCCCACTGTGTTGGAGGTGAGCACTGTGTGAAATAGTAGTTCTCTAGATTATTCTGACACATGTGAAATTTGCAAAAAAATCACTTGAGTGAAATACAAACCAACACGAGCAGCTAGTTGTCTGTTACCTGTTTGATGGGCTTATTCCCAGGTAGAAAAATGCTGTTTGTTACTTCTTTGTATACTTGAAATGCATAGATTAAAAATGAGCAGTGTTTGGAGAAGAAATTTAGAAGCCATTTTCTTGCAAAGCAATTAAAACTGTTATTTGTGGGGAAAAAACAGCAATATTTCTCAACCCTTGCAGCTGGTAGATTTGGAATAGTATATATTAACATTTTACAGATTTTTTTTCAAGGCTGCACCATCAGAGTTGTTGGTGGCAAAACAAAAGCAACGTTTTAACAACTACAGTGTGATAATTTAGAAAGTGAATCGAGAAAAAAAATGTAAATAAAAGATTTCTCCACCGTGCACCTGAACAGCGTGCAATCCTGGCAGACCCCGACCCGGGACCCAGAATGAGTTAACGTCTCACTGACTTAGGAACAAGGGCTGACGGTTTTCCCAAACCTATGTTTACAGTTATATTGGTGCCAAACGATGCCGTTTTTTTAAAACCTTGGTATTTTGAGTTGCGATAAAAAAAAGCGTGCAGCAGATGGCGCTGTTACTTCTCGTACGGTTTTGCTTTGTTAGTTACTGTGTGCCGTTCTTCCTCCTAGTGGACGATTTAGAGCGAAACGAAGGGACTGCTGCAAGACCCTTTTTCGTGACTCCGACTCTGATGAAGATTTTGTTGGACAGAAATTAATAAACTAAGGACCAGCAGAAGAGCTCGTGTCATCTCACCGCGTGTTACCCTTTCCTCTCTGCTGCTGTCTCCCAAGCTCTTGGTGTTTAGGGACACTGTACTCACGACCTTGTTGGCTCGCGTTTGCATGTTTTATACCAAAGCTTACACTGTAAAATGTGAAGCCATCAAAAGTTACAATGGAATTGTTAATAACATGAAACATTTTTATACTAAGATCTTTCGTTTTGTAATTCATTTTTAAATATAGTGGCTTGGATGTTTTGAACATACCACTGCGTATATTAATATTCTTTTAAATATTAAATTGAAAAGGGATATGCTACTTAAATCGATAGCTCCTAATATATTTTTAAGATGATAGCTAACTGATTTCTTCTGCAGGGAAAATTGGTAAACAAAGCGAAGCAAACATTTTTAAAACGTTCCCCACTCTTGTGTGACAGTGAACCAGTAACAGTCGCTCACTGCAGTCTTTGCCGTCTTTTGATATATGTAGTGTCTCCTCTAGACAAATGGCCAGGCATCCAGCCCTCATCACGCTGTCCTCTGACAAAGTGCCTTCCTGGCTGCTTCACGTTACCCAGCTTTTGTGGGCAAGTTTACAAACGTTGTTTAAGAAGAATTAAAACCTACCATGTGTAGTGATTAAAGCCAGTCTTGCATTTGTTTTCCTCTTGCTCACTGATCGGACACCAGTGGTCATTTCACCACCAGAGTACGTGGTGTGGCATGAAGAGTCCCCTTGCACCTAGCGAGCTTTCATTAATGTGTGCCGCACGCAAGGAGAGAAAGAAGTTGGAAGCAAGGACACGAGTTGGGTTTCTTTGTTTTGTTTATTAAAAGAAAAATTTTAAATGTCTTTTCTATAGTCAGTCTTTAAAAATTACACTAGGTATGAAAGTGTATCTCTAGATGTTTCACACATACTGGAAAAGGAAACTTCTAGGAATTACAGAGGGAAACTTCAGCCCCGAGAGGGTGCTCACAGAGGTTATGTACTAAATAGCTCCATTATATGTGATTGTTCTCATCCAAGGCTGTTCTGTATGTGTCTCCCATTTTCTAACTTTTGATACAAAGTAGCTTGTTTTTAACATGTTGATTTTTTATTGCACCAATATAAACAGGAACACTTTTTCATTTTAAATAACTTTACTCGTACTATGCTAACATTTTAAAAATGAGTTAAATTTGTTCCTCGGTGGTACAGAGTCCATGAAAGCATTCATCCTCAGGATATGGCAACCATAATGATAGTTGATGAAAGATTTTAGAATCAGTCAGCATTAAATAACATCAGTTTATCTATCATCACATTTGTTGAAATGTGACTGTAGATACTCTTAGGCCAAAAATAAACGCACGAGGGCACGACAGTACTAGCTCTATAATCAGTGTGCTTCTGCTGTGCAGAAATATTAGGAACAGATTGTCTAAATACCTTTGATAACTAAGATTTTTTCATACTGAATGAAATTTGTTGTTACTCATTGTTTTAGATACATCTGTTTTTTCTTCTAATAAAGACTTAGATAAGAAATAACTGTCCGTCTTTTTATTTCTCTTAGCTAGAAAAAGAGGCAACTCTTATTTTTAAAACCTACCATACTATAACTGTATCTTCTTCATGTTGGTGTCCTATTGGGTTTTTTTAAATGTGTTTTTGTTTTAATGTCTAGATTTATTTATAATTCTATACAGTAATCAAAGTTAAATGAGTACAGGATGGAGTTTTTAAAACCAAACAATGGCCTAAATTACTTAATTGGTTGTTTTAATTTGCCAAGGCTCATTCATTCCCTCATTTAGCTTTGCCAACATTATAAGAATAAAATATCATTTACAAAACAGGAATGAATTTAGAGAACCTAAAAAAAATAAACACTCGCTGTAGTTTCCACAAACAAGATTAAACGTACTTATCACTGGTCTACCTTAAGATTCAGGCACATTATTTTTTAGGCTGAATCATACCTTAAATCTTCAAAATTAAATCTCCTTTAAAATTTAATGGATCACTTTGAAAGATAAAATAATACCCATGTCATTTTTAGTGTTATTTTAATGTTATAAATCTAATAAGATGTTTGTTATCAAAGACAAGTGTTTTTCTGATTTGAAATAAATATAAATTGGTTTCCAAAAGAAAATAAAATTCTTCTTTAGATCATAATAACTTCCATTTTAAAATAAAACAATTATATTATCAATAAATTATATGAAATTGGAATATGACTGATTTCACTTTTCTGTATGACTGAAAAAGTTTGTGCATCCATACAGTAGTGGAATCACACAACAGAAGTTTCTATGAGATCATCAAGCATATTGTGCCATTTAACCTGACACGGGAGCACCAGCTCTGGGCAACAATCCTTTATTCTTATTTTCATATTTAGGTGACCAGCACTCTTTCCAGTGTATGTTCTTTCACTTTTATAAGTAGCGGCTCAGGAAATTGCTGCTAAACTCTAACCAGGCATAGTAATTATCTGCACCATTATCTGGTTCTGGATTGGAGAATATGCTTTATAAATCAGCCTTTCTTGGCACACAATAGGGGGACAAAATTGAACTAAAATCATTATTACAGACCATGGTGTATGAAATGGTATCTTAACGTTTTTTCCATTTTCTTGCAAATAATACCCTTAGATACCTGCACATGATTGTTTTTATAATATACCTATAGGAGTAAAAGAATAGAATCCAATATACTTAAATATATCAGTATAGCAGATGCATGATCCATTGAAATCAAAGCTTTCTATCTTACAATCTAACTCGCATTATCTAGTTCTAATAAAGGAAATTACATATGAGATCTCAGGACTGAATTACATTTGCAAAGTTATTTTCCATATACCATGACTTCATTGTTGGGGTTAAGTGGATTTGAAGGCTTTACTCTCAGAATCTAGTTACTTCTGGTCCTTAGTGAATCTACCATCTTTGAGAAATTGAAGCCAACGCTGTAAAATCAAATATCAATTCTTTCATTGATGAATATTGGACACCTTTTCCAAGGTTTGGGCACCAGAATGATGTCACAGTTGTGATCCTGCTTAAACTGAACTGAAGTATTCTCCCCCCATTCTCAACTTTCCAGTTGTTTGGAGTGAAAGCCTGTCAAAGCTGCACAGAGTCTGGCACTATCTTCTATCATCATCTCTGCGCTGGACTGGATAATGAGAACTCTTAAGTGAGACATTTAAAAGCAATTACATTTTATTATTTGAAGCTACCAGCTTTTTTTTTTTTCTTTAAGTCTTTGGCTTTTTTCCTGCTGTATCTCCTGGATGAAAGAATAATTTAAGCAAGTGGGAAAATTGTAAATGCAGGTAAAATGTTCATCTACTACTGGTTCAAAAACAGTACATTTTTTTCTTCTGGAGTTTAGCTGGTAAAGAGCTCAGTACTAACATACAGTGTGGGAAAAGCCTATCGAAGGCAGTGATGTTTGCCTTCCACACAGAAACTAATACATGGAACGTGGACTTGATTCATTGCTAGAATCGCCTTAGAATCTCCACATTTCTACTGAGAGTAGCGTGCCCTCCTGTGGAAGAATCTTCAGAGAAAATCCTAAGGATGGATAAAGAAGTTACTAGTGAAATCCCAAGAGGTCAACATCGCAAGAAAGGAGGAAGCTTCTCAGTGTAATTCATGAAACTACCGGAAGAGAAACTAAGCAAATCAGAAGCCAATCATCAAATAAAAGTATTTCTTAGTCTTCTGGTAAACGGCGGACTGTCTTGTAGTAAAACTAATCACACAAACGTAACTAGTTCGAAACAACAATGATGTCGCGCTATGACAAGATGAAGAGGCCGTGAAGACATCTGCCTCCTCCTGGCAGGACTCTCCTGTGTAGCCCGAGCTCTGCTCTTGTGACGATCAGGCATACTCTCCTCCTCCTCCACAGGAAGATGGATTGTCATTGACAATTTCTCACTTCCTTTGCTCCTATCAGGGCTCTTCTTGATCTCATTTTTCCTTGCCTATGGAACTGAAAGGTGTTTAGAAGGAAATGGAGGTAAGAGGATAAACAAGAGTGAGAACTAAGTCTGACCTCCAGCTCAGTTTGTCCTCAGGGAGCTCCAGAAAAGCAAATGGCAGAGCTCAGGGAGGCAGCAGGTGGCTATTAGCAAGAGCTTCAGAGCCTGAGCACCAGGATTCAGCCGCACTCGGTCCTGCCCGGAGACCGTGGGCCGGGTGTGTAATTACTCCAAGGCTTTTCTAGCTGAACCCTGAAGCTCAGTCACTCCGCCCTATTGTTTGGGACAACGGCATGAGGGGCGCGAGCGACCCCGAGTTGAGGGCCTGCTCCACAGACATGGCCCGTGCTCGGGAGCAGACACTGAGGAAAGCTCCTGGCTGAGGAGAATTTGACTGACCAGCCTCCTTTCTCTCCCAGTGGGCAGCAGACTGGGGCTCCTCGGAAATCTGAAGGCTTCACAGACCGATAGCTGCCTCCTGCTCTCCCTCCTCCATCCAGGCCAGTGCAAGCAAAAAGTATGTGGGGGACTCACCCTCCATCTGCACCACTTCCTCCCAGATCTCACGAGATTTAGACAGCTTGAATTCCTGGGTTACTGAGAACAGACTCTGTTTGAGTCACCCAAAGGAATTTTACTGAGGTTTTAGCTTTCCTGACTCACTGTTACCTTCCTTTTTAATTTTAAATTCTGGCATTAGATTGGTATTGTGAAGTGAGAGGGCTGGATGGCATTTCTGCAGATTCTTGACCTTTATTTGTTCTGTAAGCAATGGTGAAACTTGAATAACATTTAAATTTAACGTTGTGTAACTGGATGATTGTAGCCTTCAAAATTGAGGCCTTAGATATGTACTTATATGTCGGGATAGGTTCTTCTGCTGACCCTGCTCCACGAGTCTGTATAGGTCAGTGGAAAGACAGCCTTTATTCTAAGTGCCCGATGGGGCAGCTGGGCAATCAGCCACTCAGTGAGCTGGTGAGTCCTATCTTTAGGAAGACCACTTTGGGCCACATATGTGGTGCTCTTGCTTTGCTGAGGCAGAACCAGATAGATTTATCAGTCTTTTTCTTTTCTTTTTTTTTTTTTTTAAATAGAACCAGCAGAAAAGAAATCCATATTAAAAGCAATATTCTCTTTCTTTTGGTGAGTTCTCAATTAGCTTTTAGTATCCATAAAAGAGACAAAAAAGGAGTGGACAAATATCATTTTGTCCCGTGCTGTTTAAATAACCATAGCGTTTAACTCACCATGTAAACTGGTGACAAAGTTTTACCACCTGTAACATAAACTTGAAATACTATTGCATTTTTGGTAGGTTAAAGGAAAATTTGAACTAATAAAATCAAAGGGTGAAGTAAAAATTTTTAGCATTATACCACTATATTCTTTTTCCTATGTTTGTCTGGAACAACAGAAGAATTTTAGAATAATAATGTTAGCCTTTTTGTGAGAGGAAGAATAGAATGTCTGAGTTCAAAATGTTTTCTAGTTCACACAACATGGAGACATTAAAAAGCAAAATTCTCTCATGAAATATATCGAATGTAAACAAATGTTTCTGTTTTTATAATTTTTATTTTAAATGTTGTCCCAATTAGAAATTTCTTCTTAAAATAACTTTCATTTATTTCTCACAACATCTTAGTCAGCACTGCTTTTGCATGTTATTAGTGTTGGGTTTGTAAATTGCTCTTGAACTGGTGTTACCAAGTGTGAGCCTTTTTGAAAATCACTCCTGGAGAGCCCTTAATGGATTTTAAATGCAGAAATAAACCACACAGAGCGAACACCCTCACAGGGTTAAAGTTGCTTCTGAGCACGACTCCAGGCATATGTATGCTTGTGTGCGTGCAAGATGGACACACGTGCCTCAGCAGCACATAGCAGCATACACAAGTAATTCATCTACTGCTTTTCCAGAAACTCCGAACAGCCTCTTCCCATCTCTCAGTAAAATCTTAGCCAAATGAAAAATTACTTTAATATTAATAACAGATGGATTGGGGTAGCTCAGTGGCAGAATGTTTGACCAGCATGTGTGAGGCTCTGAGTTCAGCCCCCAGCGCCACACGCACACTCACAGGGCTAGAAATAAGAGCAGACCTAACAGGCTTCCCTTTCTGCTTTGATAGACACCAAAAGCATGGACCATACTTCCTAGTTTTATAGGATGGTGCTGTTGGAAGGACAAACTCGTCTAACACACCAGTCAAAGCAAAGATGTGCTATTATGGCCATGCAAATGATTTCGCTTTCTCTTACTAGCCAGATTGTAGCTGAATCCACACAAAAGAGTCCCATGAGCATTTCATTCAAGTTCCAGGGAAGTACAATTCCTGCCAGTACCACCCAGTGGGTCCCCAAAGAAGCAGCTGCTGGGATTAAGCTATGCTTATATCATGCACAGTGGCTTCAAGAACTTTTCCCACTTGACTTGACTGTCAAACACCTACCAAGCTTCCTAGTCAAGAGAGACATCAGAGTCCTGGCAGAGTAACGGGGGAGTACTGGGGGCCGGTACACTTGGGATCCAGGCACAAAAGCGTGCTACTAGACCTTGCCACCAGAGCTTTGCTCAAACTTGATGAAGAAAAATCCACCTTGATAAGTGCTAAACTCTCCCTGGACATAAGGCAAGGTAAAAGAAAAGTGTGTTTTATCTCAATCCATTGTCTTCTGTGGAGCAGTCATCACAAGTGCATGGTAGCTTCTTTACACCCCCAGAATTCTGTCAGTTCTCTTAGGCACAGACTGTGTCTGTCTTGATTTCCATCACATAGTAAATGCTCATTAAATGCTTTTTAAATAAATTTTATGAGAGAGGGAAAGAGTTCACAGAGAGTTCATGGAGAACCATGGAAGAGCTCATAGAGGATCTGAGCTGTTTTTGGAATGTTGATGAAAAAGAGAAAAAAAGACACCAGAAAGAGAGTGACACTTCCAAGAGGGAGGTAGAAAGGGAGGGCTCTAAACATGGAGTCTGCGCACTGTTGACACAACAGGAAGCTGGAAGAGTGGCTACCTGTGAGCCTAGTATGAGGTATTTGGCAGGACAGTGGAAGCTGTGGAACAGATACAATCAGGGTGTGAACTCTGAGGCAGGAGGCTGAGGGAGCTTCTTAATGTGGAGCACACAGTGACCAAGAAATGAGGTCACAGGGCTGGAACAGACTGAGCAACGCACAACATGAAATAAGGATGCCTTGATCCTATGAAGATAAGAACAGAGGTGCTTTCCTTCCTTCTTGCCACCAGCTGCAGTCATGTTCACTGGACCCAGTTACTTCATCTCTCTGAGTCGCACATTTTCTATCTACACAGTTGGGGAAACTGTCTTGGGGGTTGGCATATTGTCATGAAAAGCTAATGCTGCAAGTCACAACAAACATGCATTATCTGACAAATTGCAGAGTAGAGAGACGTGTATTGAAGCACAAGATGTGTAGACACAATTCATTCCTCACCACGTAGAGATAGACTCGGAAGACTATGCATGGCTTTGCTCTCTCTGGTTCTGGGTCTCAGTTCCATTATTCTGCAAAACATGAGGGAATGGGTCAGGAAGTCTCTAAACTACCTTCAAGCTCTAAGATTCTTTTGATGCTCAGATTATAAAATGCCTTGGAATCATATATCTTAGTAATTTCTCAGGGAAGAAAGAAGTAACAATTGCTAACAAGCTTTAAGGATCCACAACTCGCTGATCCTACAGGCCTTGTATGTTTCTCCTTGCATAGTTGACAGATGTGTCCAAGAGCCTTAATTCTTAAGGGTCACTTGGGAATGAATGGGAGCTTAAATTTTGTTTTCCTTTGAGGCACCATGAAGTTAAGTGTCAGCCTCACACAGACATTACAGTGAATAATGAAAGCACATGTGCTGGCTATAAACATTGGAAATGAAAGGAATCATACAGAGATTTAGCATGGCATGGAGAGCACATTTCTAGACAAATCTTCACAATGTTTGCTTAATAAGGATCCGGTCTTTAGAGCCATGAGTTAACATAATTATGTAACAGACCAGACTCAGGGCTCATCCATCCAGGACTGCTCCTCAAAACAGAGCCCAAGCAATGTGGGCTGAAAGCTGCCAGCTTCATCATCTCTTCAACAGGCAGTGAGGACCTTCGGAGTGCTGGCCTGAGTCTTTGGGTCCTGCCATAGCGTGGACTCACACAGAGGCAGCTCTCAGAAATACAGGAAGCAAATAAAAAGTGGGGCCAGCCCCCAAGTCCAAGGTGTCCTCCACAGCACTAGCAGCTCAGTGTTACTTGAAGCTGTCTAAGCCTTTCTGAATCTGCTGTATATTTCCAGCCTGTATTAGCCTGAATAATTAGGAGAGGAGTGCTTCCGCTCATTTATTCTGAACAGCCCTTCCCTGCTATAAAGCATCCCCTTCGAGGAGACTCCTCCTGATGGCAGAGGTTGCAAATGCATAAATACGAAATACAGACAGAATCTGAGTCATCACACAGTCAATAAAGCACCAGTGGCATTTCAACAGGGAAGCAGAAATGTCTGGTGAACTAAGTGGCATTTCGGTCTTCTCTTTAAGGACCTAGAAGATTTTGAGCAACAGGAATAAAAGAAGGAAAATGGCTTTTCAAACAAATAATAGGGTCCAAGCAACCATGAAGGCAGAAAATGGAAAATGCATGTTGAAAACAACTAGTTAATAAGCTTGTTAGGTAAATTAGATTTCATGAGGTGAGGGACTGTGAAAATTAACCAGAAAATAAAGGCTGGGGTTCCAGGGTAAAGATATTTTAATTACTATAAAATTATGTAAACGGTGATATTTTTAAGAGGGGCAAATGGGGATCAAAGCTCAGGAAATTTGAAATTTGATTCAGAATTCTGGATTTCTCATTAGAAGACCATGGGCCTTGCTTTCCCCCATGTGATGGAGAGTTAGCCACGGTGGGCTGGTCTCGGAGGCACATACGGAACCTCTAACTGGCCCAGACTGACAAACTGGAAAGGGCATTTGCACAATAACCACCAGGGTCCCAGCACACGGTAGAAGTTCAAACACTAGTCACGAACCCGGATGACTGTAGCTGTTTGGAGATGCAGGAAGCAGGAAGGCAGGTGAGAGCCCATGCACTGAGAATGGCCATAAGACTGAGGCTTTGAGGACTAGCAGGACGGTGTGGTTGTTCTCACCAATCACAAAAGGGAAAGGAAGCGGGCTCGTGGCTGACATGAAAGGTGAAATATTTATTTCACATATAGGAATAGAGGAGCCAGCAGAAGGTATTTGGGCACAGATGCCCAAAAGGCATTTGGAGTAACATATTAAATAAAAGAGTTTTCCTGTACTTTATGTCAGCAGCAAAGAAATTCAAACGACAAGTATAACAAATCTCCTAAAATGTAATAGAATAACAAATTTCACAACTCAAAAAAACACAGATGTCATCTAGTTTAACTCTCTCCTGCCATAGAAGAATTGCAAGTCCAAGAACCGGGAACACTCTGACAGGGGTAACTAGATTCTAAACCACCTGACTCCCAACCCAGCATTTATACCACTCTACTGTGACAAATAAGTACGGGCCTCGGGAATTAGGGCTTCGTAGGAAGAAGGCTCAAGGAAGATACAGTGAGAAATCCAGAAAGAATCACTTAAGTCTTAGCAAAGAGCTGAGCAAAATCACATGACTAATTTTATAAACAATTTGATGTCCGGACCTCTGGCAGATTTCAGTTATTTCAGATTACAGCTGACATTGGCTACTAAAAGCAACTCTAACCCAGAGTGCTTACAATATGACAATCATATGAACATACCATTGGGTACCAGTCACTGTTCCAAGTGCCTTACATATATTTACCTCACTTACATATGAAATTACTATACCAAACATGTTCTTACAACCTATCCCATCTTACAATTGAGGGACAAATAAATTAACCTATCCAATGTCTCATGGGCCATGAGTAGGAAAGCTAGCATTCAACCGTGAACCAATTCTTTTTCTTCATACAAGGTGACTAGGTATATTTTTCTCCTGTTCCATGTAAAAGTGTAAGACTTTCTGGAAGAGTTAGCTCTCCAGCTGCACAGACTAGTGAGCTAACAGGCATGCTTGGAGTGGGCAAGTTTGAGTTATGTGTTTGTCTCCCTCCTCGGTGGCTGATCTTTGTGCAGTGTTGGTCTGATACCCCCGATGTTGATCCACTTCTACACCCTTTAAAACATTTTTCATTTCTATTGTCTTAAGTCATTCTAGTAGAGATCTTAATACAGTTGGCCTTTCAACGTGATTCAGGAAGTGGGAATAGACATCGCTCCTATAGTGTTTGAAGGATAAAGCCTTCTTAATTTCTGTTAGTGGAGCAGGGTTTCCTCAGGCCGAGACCAAGGGCCCTAGCTGGACTCAGCTCCCTCTCCCACCCCAAGGAAGCGCTTCAGGTGCCACCTGTGCCTCCTTTGTAGTATCTTTGGGTAAAACGTGCTGGGACCGGATTTCCCTTAGAAGGCACTGGCATCACTCCTGAAATAAATCCCAGCAGTTGCTGAGGGCAGAGGAGGGTGGGGCACGGAGGCAGACGTCTTCTGGGGACCTTTACTAATAGCTTTGAGGTTGTCTTGATTTTCCACACGTCTGACTAAGTCAATTTCCTGTCCTGGATCCCTTTCCATCTGTGTCAAATCTCTAAGTATTCTGCTCTTCATTCTTGGCCTGGCTGTGTGGGTGATCGATTTTAATTTTTCTGTTTAAGCTGTATCAAGTGTTAGCATTTTGGGAAGGGGTCCAGATCAGAATCAAGGAAAGGACCTAAGGTTTAATTTTTTCCAAATGATAAAACTGAAAGTCTATCTTCTCTTTCTCTCCTTAAAAAAATTATTGAAACTATTTTAAGTAGGTATACCATGAAATCAGTCTTTTAGGTGTATAATTTGATTACTTTCCAAAATTAATAGTCATGTAATATCACCTTACTCAGAGCTTTTGAAAAACTCCTTTGAACAAAAAATTAAGTAATTACGTTAATATCACAAGCAATAGGGCATTTATTAGCACAAAATATGGTGGCTCTTTTATTCAGAGAATTATGTTATTCATTAAGATGTATAAACACTGTAAAGTTTTGTTTATCTCCAAGAGAAACTTCCAACTCTTGAATACACAGATAAAAATGAACAAGATCAACATTTCCATGGTCTAATACAATTAATTCTACCACATGCACCTTTAAATTTCTTTCTTCCTTTTTGTTTAGTATATAGTGCTGTCTTCATGATTTGTTTCAAAGAATCTTGGTTTTATTACTTTGAGTAGTTATTTATTTCACACAAAATAAATGACATTTGGTTGAGAAATGGCATTTACATTTCATAAGTTGGAAAATAATGTTGTGGAAACAAACTAAGCCGAGGCACACAAATGTCAAGCCTATCACTTCAGATCACAACTTCCAGATTTGAGGGCGAGTAATCATCACACGGACATGTGGCTCAGTGGGATGATCTCTCTGTGGCTTCATTTTGAAAGCCAAAAATGTAGGGAGAAAAACAACTTTGATTGATACACAATGATCTATATGATTATGAATAATGAAACAAAAGTCCAAAAAAGTCAATTTTGATAGTTTTGACCTTTAAGTTTTAAGAAAAATGATTTTTTTTCCCTCAGATTTATTTTTTAACGACCTCTTCTCTACTCCATCACTTATTTGGTCTCTCATTTTACAAGGCTCAAGCGAAAAATGGAATCTTTCCTTGACAGTCTCTGACTCCCCAGGGCAGAGTTAACCATTCTAACATGCATTTGGCTCAAGTCGCTCCTGGCATATTAAACATTTTGTGTCCTCGTGGCCAGTTTATAAGTCAGTCTTTCTCCCTGGGCTGTGAGCAGCTCAAGGAAGAGGCTGTATCTTACTCATCCTTGTCTTGACAGAAGCTCAGCAAACAACTGACCTGTTACTGAGTCTCATCAGTTAGATAAATAGCCAATACTCATATCCAGGTAATAACTGGTGGGAGCGAGGGAAAATCTGATACTGAATCACAATGGCGAACAGTGCTGATCTGGCCCCCGCCTTTGGCATGACTACAGTCTGCGAAGGAAGAAAACAGTGGTGAAATGCACCAATTTTAAAGCAGATATCTTGTCCTTGACTGATAGGTATTTGAAATCGAGTCTTTCTTCCCATGACATCACTAACATTTGATGTTACTATGGTGAGATTTTAGTTTCAGTGAAGGTCTATTGGATCTGATTTCGAAAGAATTAGAAAATATATTTGTTTTTCTTTCTTGAGTTTTCTTGTTTGAGTAACCAAGGGTTGATGGCTTTCAACACACTGTGCATAAATTATCCTTCACACAGTAGCTGCATGCGCCACCGGAACTAAAAATCAAGTGGGCGTTGCCTTCCCTGTCCTTCTCTTTAAGGCTTGAGTTACATTTATGGTGATATTTTTTATAAATTAACAGTTTGCTTGAGTGATCTAGTAACTTGCATCCACCAAATTTCTGTGGTGGACTTTCTCTTTAGAAAATGGCCTGATTAAATACAAGAAAAGAAAGGGGAAGAAAAGATCACAATTTTCTGTTTACTTACTGGTGTCTTGTTTTCCTTTATCCCAAGAAAGAAACAGCTTGCTTATGTTTTGATAATTCTGTTTATCTGTCAGATGGTGCAGGCAGGAGCCAGCTGTTTCCCATAAAGATACCTTGAAAACTGCAATGGTACTGTCTTATGCTATCTGACACCATTTTTAGGGGGTAGTTCCTGTTGAAACATTGTAGCAGGGGTTTCTAGAGAACAAGCCAAGATGTCAGGAATGGTTAGGGCTGATGTATGCCAAAGTCAATGCAAAATAAGTAAAGAGGAAAATGAAATCCTCTTTGAGAGAAGGAAAGGTTCAGAGATGGTGAAAAGCAGGCACTCTGCAGACTATGTTGGGTAGGATGCTGGTCAAACACTCCACTGGTGGGCCTGCGAGCTCCAAGCTGTAGGGACAATCACTGGTGCCCGGGGCTCAGCAGATGTGTTTGTAAGAGATGGTCTGGATTCAAACTCCATGATGAAGCCTGGAGCTCGATCATTTGATACGGGTTAATTTTCCAAAGAGTAGTGTCTCTACACAGGTCGTGGACATGGGTGTCTGGGTGACAGGCAAGACAAACAGCACCACACCAGGGAACCCCGGGCCATAGGAAATGGGGGCCTGGCCCCTGAGAAACCAGCATGGAGGAAAGCAGTTCAGGGGAACCAGACAAGCTTCCCTCAAATGCTTCAAGAGCTGTTGTGGAGAAAGTTTTGGTCTATGAGTTCATGAAGGATGGACTAGGACGTAAAGGAAGAAGTCGCAAGGGGTGCATTTCACCTAAAACCAGTAGTTGGATAAATAAGATATGTGCATGTGAATATAAACAAAAGGTGATTTTTTTATTCTTGACTCTTGGAACCTGCTCAGGGGCGTGAGCATTCCCTACCCTGGATGAAAACTTGGGCAAGCCTGTTAGTTTTCTATTCCTCTTCAGTAAATGAAAGTTTATACACACTTTAAAAGCACAGCTCCAAGCAATAATTAAGAATGCTAGGACCTCAGAGGGGTGGACATGTCTTATCTTTCTTCCTCATGCTTGTCCTTTACCTTGGTGGCTGTGATTTACTGACCCTTCCAGGCCTGAGATAAGGACAGATAGATGAGAGCATGAAAGGCCAACCCACCTGCTCCCTCCTGGTCTCTGTTGCGGTACCTCAGGGCCCCTGGGTCTGGAAGGGCTGCTCCGACTCTGTGTCTCCTTCTCTAACCCAGGTGGCCTCATATCTGAGCTTCTTTGGCCTCATAAAACTCAGCTTATTCTAATAGCTGCTCCCTTGCCCTCTGTCCCTAGGAAGCTTCCCTGGCCTCTCCTTGTTGAGGCATTGTGCCCCACAGGTGTGCCCTTACTGAATAAGGCCTAACTCCCAAGTTGGCTGGCCTTACAGGCATGCACGCACTCTGGAAACACAGCCCTCCAACTCAGCAGCGTTTCTCCTCCACTCCTTTGGGAAAGCAGCTGGCCAAGGCTTTCTCTCCTCGCCCTCCTTCGGTCCTCTGCATCTGCCAGCTATAGGAAGCCAGCATCTGACTCTCCAGGAGCCAGAGTCCCTTCCTTGGGCTGGATGGTGAGAAGGTGCTTTTGCTACAAGTTCCTTCCCAGGAACTTGAACTTGAGCATTACACCCTGCCTTCCAGAGGGTTTTGTAACAATTCCTCTGTCATAGCTGTCTCTCTCACAGCAGGTTTTAGAATATGGCATCTCTGGTCAACAGAAACTGGAATGAAGAGTTTCACGTTAACACCTTGTGATCAAAGGGAGAACTTTTTCTGATTAAACAATGTACCCTTTATCATGTTGAATGCAGAGCTGGACTTGTTTGTTAGTTTTCATGCTTTGCTTGGCCAGGTTTTGCAGTTCTAAGCATTGGGGGCTGCAGGTGGGGACAAGAGAAAGCCCTGGGGACTGCTCCAGCTCTTCCACCTTTGTGCCAACTGCGATAGCTCTGTTACTGTCTTTTGAGTTTCTCAGTAAAGTTCCCTTGGAAGGGTGTTCTGTGGAATTTTAAAAAGCTGCTTTGCAGACAGAATGGTCTTAACCAGAGATCCACTCACACACGTGGTGCTACAGTGCATAGCTGGGTGTGCCCCAAGGCCTCGTGCGGTCACTGGGGTGCCTTCTGTGAGGTGGTTGGGCCATGGGGGGCGTATACTTATGGGTGGTGAATCAAGCATCTAACAGATTCAGCTATACTATTTCCCTTATATCATATTTAGAGATCCTCATGTCATTTCCTATATCGAAGGCCACGCTGTGGTTAGGGTGGGGCTGTAGAATTATTTCAATAGAATATTTTAAATGATCAGTTTCTCCCTGATGATTTGTGGGCAAATTTGGATGCTTTCTAGGCAAGGAGTTCAGCTTAGGCAACTAACGCTTGTCTGGGTTCAGCCCCCAGCACTGTAAAAAAAAAAAAAAGTTTTTTGTCAAGCTTATATTTGTGGAGATAGAGCAGCTTATATTTGTGGAGATAGAGCTAAATTGCTTGGATTTAAACCCTAACTCTGCCACCTAAAAGCTTTCATATGGAGCAGTGATGGTGGTAACCAGCTCAGGGACACAGAAAAGACTGAAGGGTCCTAACATGTAAGGCTTAGCACAGTTCCCAGCATCTACTACATGTTCACTAAATGTCAGCTACTCGTATCAATATTACCTTGGTTTTTGTTTTCTTTTGTTTTGTTTTTGAGACAAGGTCTCGCCTTGTAGTTCAGGCTAGCTCTGAGCTCACTATGTAGCCCAGGCAAACCTCGAACTCAGCAATCCTCCTGTCTCTGCCTCCCGAGTGCTGGGATTACAGGCATGAGCCACCACACCCGGCACTAATATTACCTTGTTTTTATTTTTCTAAGAGATCTTGGTTTTCCCACTGGAAATGGGGGTTCCCCAAAGGCACCCAAAACAGGCCAAGCAGCTACTCATTTCATGACAGAGCCCTTTCTTCCAAAGAGACTAAGTTGAAAAAAAATAGAAAGCAGAGTTTGACATTAAGGTTTCCAGCTTAGAGCTATTCTAAGGTACAAGCAGGTATTGTTGCGAAGACTTGGGAGCAGCTTCCTAATCTTCCAGAGAGATCTGACGGGGAAGAATTCCTTTAGTGGAGCCAACGTGTTCCTCGGAGACTCAGTCAGGGGCCCAAGCTTTTATTTTTGTTTCCATTTCTAAGGAGAAGCTGGCGAGGAGGAAAATTTGGACTCGGAGAGTGAAGGGAGGGGATAAGATGATCTCTGAAGACTCTTCCAGCCTCCTGCAAGCACTGAGTGTGTGAGGATGACAGAAAAGGAAAGGAGCTTAAAAACCACTCAGGGCAGGAGGAGCCAGGCGGATCCTTTGGAAAATGTGTCCTATCAAATTCCTGCTTGAACCTCAGAACAGCCTGGTAAAGGAAAAGATGTGAATTGCAAACCCAAAGTTATGGAAAATATAATGAAGCCCGCACGGCTTGGAGAGCGCTTACCCTGGCAGAGACCTGTGCTCCTTTATCCGGGTGCTCTCTCCCCGCTGAACTGTGCTGGAAGTTTCGTAAAAGAAGCTTTGCAAGGATTGGGCCAGACCGCTCCACAGAGGCTGCCATCAAACCACGCCATTCTCTTTCAAAACCTTCTATGTGAGCAATGAATAGCAAGCCTAGGCTGAAAGAGTAAAATCAGGAGTTATTTTTAAGTGTGGTGTTGGACTCACTCTGCAGTAGTGTAATGGCCCATGTGTCTGTAAGTGCCAGTGTGAATCGCTGTGGTATGCTGTGGATGGAGTTTGTTGTCCAGTCATGAAATTAGGCTGTAGGACCCTCTTAACACATAAGGACATTAAAATGAGATTACAATGTTATTGCAAGAGAGGAATTCCTGTGCTTCAAGAGATGACAGATGAGGAAAGCTTTGGCAAGAGCCAAGGACGAACCAAGCAGCTGCTATACAAATCTCTTTGCTATTGTTCTTCCAGCACATCTTCAAAGTTTCCAGCTTGAGATTTCTTACCCTACACACACACTAATCACCCTGCCAAGCTATTGGCTCAGCATTCAATGCAGGAGCTACAGTCTCTCTGTTCTAGTGATGGTGAACGTTTTAGAGAGAGTGGCCAAAGGGAAACCCAAAACCGACCTGCTCGGCATCATTTCTTTGATGGAAAGAGCGAAGTGAAATCTTAGAAAGCACTGCTTGGGTGCTGGAGATGTAGTGGTAGCATGCTTGTCTTGGCCCTGGGTTTAGACACAAATGACAACACCACCATTACCACCCACAACAACAACAAAACCCAAAAAACCTGCTACAGGCTTCACCGTTGGAACAGCACAGCCCAGTTCCATTGCATTCACCTCATAGCCCCAGCGTGGTCATCATCTCTTGAAGGTCACCGGTCAGCTCTGATTCCTTTTACCATCACCTGTTGGCCTCTTAGGAAAGGGAATCTTGTAAGAGAATGAGCCCTGACAACATCGGGTGTACTGGACCCTTTCCATTCAGGAAGAAGTGGTTGCATGTGTGCAGATTAGCATGCCAGGTCTAAAAAAATATTCTTAAAAACAACTTGGTTTCATCTCAGCTGCTCCCTGGCTCAGGCCTTTTACCCACATCTCTGGGCAGCCAAAATGTCTGAATACCTGAAAATACGCAGATGCTGGGTACCGATACTCCCATCCAAATGACTGACTCATGCCTTGGTAACTGAGGAATGCCACATAGCATTTCAGTCAAAGACTTCATGGAATTTGAAAAAAAATCCGCAAAAGAAATCTGCGTATAAGCAGGATAGGTCCAATGATCTGTTACCGTTTTTCAAAACCCCAAGGCTGATTCGAGTCTGAGGATTTTAGTTTTCTCCCAAGCCACCTGCATCTCCCTCTCTCTCAGTTTTCAGTGTAACATAGGTAGTGTGGTGGAGGAGAAGACCTTGGTCCAAACTTAGCTCAGTAGAAAAGTTATCTGGCCATGCTGTGCCTCAACTGTATCATCTGTATAGTGGGAGTGAGAGCGGCTTACCCTGTGGAGTTATTTTGAGTAGTAAATTTAAGATTCCAGTTCATACCAGATTTTTGATTAATAAACGATGGATCAATGAAGGCAAAAAGTGTGAACGAGGCCAGATGAGGCAAAATCATTAATCACTAAAGGGCTGTTCAGCCCAGCACCTACCCTAGGGCCCTCAATCTGTCATCTCTGGCCATCTGCTGAAAACATCAGAAGAAAAGTCCTGTGCTGAACCTCCGAGAAGTTTGGGCTTGAAACTGAAGACCTGATCACGAAGGACAGGGTTGCTCTGTTTTAGGAAAACTCTTACTGCTGCTTCACCACTTCAGAGGACCCGCTCCCGGTGATTCTCCTCCTGGCCCCTCGTTCCAGGGGCCATCAGGTCCCCTGCTCACTGCTTTCTGCTGACTATCTCACTGAATTTTCTGCATAGATGTCCAAGGTGGGAAGGACTATGCTCATTTCCAGAAAACGGACTTGGCAAGACAAGGTCAAGGTCACACGGCCAGAAAACAACAGGCTGTGCTCACCACCACTTGTCCTGGTCACTTGTGTGGACCCAGAAGCCCTCTGCAGCTGGCAGCAGCTGAGTTCAGGGAGGAGGAGGTAGAGGCGCGACGTGAGGCTACACAGGACGGTGGAGTGAGTGGCCCGCCTGATTCAGAGCCCTCAAGACCCCTTCAGGTCAGCACATGTTGTATTTTCTTCTGAGTAAGAAGGGCAGCTGCTGGGCTGGGGTTTAAGTGAAGGGGTTCTAGAGACAGTTTCAGATAAGTCCGTGTGAACGTAGTTTCAGGGGAAAAGGGGAAGCCAGCAAACAGCTATATGGCTATTTCAGGGGTCCGGATGGTAGATGGTGACTTGCACTAGGCATTAGTGGTAAGAAGTGGGGAAGTGGGTTGATTCAGAGACATTTCAAGGAGAAATTAACAGCAGGTGATAGATTGGTTAAATGAAATGCCCAAGGCCAAAGAGGGAAAACCAAGCAGGATAAAATGGGGACAATAAGGTTTTCACCACCTGAAGCACAACTCTGATCTTCCCACTCACTGCGGTGACTCACGGTCACAGCTCATAGGAAAGGATTTCTGAGTTCCTGTATTAAAAGTGTGCACTGTGTCACACTAGTTGCTGAGGAGTGTGTTTGTATGTGTCCTCTTTGACAATGAGCTCTCAAAAAACAACAAAAAAGGAGGCATTTAACAGAGAGTATCCAGAAAACAAATAGGAAACAATTGTCAAGGCCTTCTCGCAAAATTCAGGCCTGTTCTGAAGACTAATGATGAGCTGGTGGCTTGGAACAGACCCTGTGAAAGGCAAATTTTACATTTGAGCTGTATTAGGTAGAGAAAGAGAGGAGCCACTCGACAGAATTTAAAAACAAACAAACAAACTCTGTGGCCACATTTACATGGCAAAAGCCAAGTGGAAGGCTGAATAATTACCCAGAAACTGCAGACTGGGGATTCAGCCAATTTGGGTAACTCAGAGAAAAACATGTGCTTTGGCCTCCTCCCTTGCCTGAGTTCCTCGATAATGGCTGAAATGTCTGTTTTGCTCAGTTGAAGAGAATAAGAAACAGGTCTCCACCCAAGGCCTCCTTGGGCCACAGCGTAGCTGCGTGGAGAAGCTGCCAGGGGAAAGCTGTCCCTCAGAGCCCTCTGCAAACTGACACAGGGGAGCTGTGAACTCTGGCAAGGAAGCCCGCTGCTCTGTTCTGGAGCTCCTAATGTGAATACATCCTATTCCAACAATTCTGGGAGTCAGGTCAGAGACAAACGTGAGAGAGGAAAATTAGAGTAAAATACACCTTGTAGAGATGTTCTCTGAGGGCGGGATTCAAACCCAAAGATAGCAACTAATCAACTCTCAGCTGGGGTATGAGGCGGGGAACAATGGGAGAAGGCTTCCTGGAGATATCTGAGCTGGTCTTTGCAGTGAGTAATTATTAGCCAGGAAAAGAAAACCAGGGAAAGGAGAATGTAGCTGGGAAAGAAGGACGATTTGTTGTTGTTCCTCTAGCGCTGAGTTAGTTTCCTGCTGGGGTTTATTATCTGCACTCTGATCACAGTAACCATTTGGGGAAGTCACTATTCTTCTATTTTCCATGTTGGAAAACCGAGACCCACGACAGTTCCATAACTTGTCCACACTTACACCAGGGAGACGTGGCAGAAGCAGGACTCCAGAACGTGTGGGTTTAAAGCACTTAAATATCCCTCCCTGGCTTGGGTCTTGTCTGTAATGGAGTGTCAGTCTCAGGTGCTTCCAAGATGTTCATGCAACTATCCGTGACAGACTGAGCAGCGATAGGAAACCGAGCCCCTCAGTCTGCCCTCCAGGTAGAGCCCCACAGGCAAACAACATGCAGAGGCTACCAGTCGGCCCTAGACCTGCCTGCTCAAATGCCAGCTTGGCATCACCTTGCCTCTGCCCTCTGATCCCTGACACCTCGACCTCTGTCCACATGGGCTCAGGATAATCCATGGAGCCCTGAGCCCCAGACATCCTCTAGCTGCCTTGACTTAGGTTCAGCAGTCTGCCCCCTGCCCTCCCCAGAGTGGGAGCCGGTCATAGGGTTGGACCTTGTTTATGCCAGTTTTCTTGATTCCTTCTCACACGCTTCATGTCTGACTTCCTGCAGTGTTGGGCACTGCTATGAAGCCTGTGAAGCTAGTTTTGCCCACCAAGAATTTTGTACCAGTTTCTACTGTCCTCGTAACTGCACCAGGCTGTGTTCTGACAGATGACGAATGAGGACAACTGCACATGGTCTCGCTTGGAGGAGTTTTAACCAAAGATGAAATTTGCGGTCCAGAACCATGCTGTCGAAGCAGCACGCTCATTCCAGGGCTTCTGAAAGAAATGAGCTAATAACTACTCGTGGCTCTCTGGAGATTTTATCCTGGTTCCTGGAAGTAAATATTTTGAAATTGAATTTGTAACAACAAGTTTCCATTTTCAGATAGGGCATAATAATTCCGAGTTTAACAAAATGTTTTGTGTGCGAACATTCAAATCACCTTTGTCAATGAGAGACGTTCTACAACCAAATCAGGTGATACCTCTACCTGACTGAGTAGCTCTTCAAGGTCAAGAGGGGCATTTACATCTGCAGCAAGGTGATCTTTTCCAACTGCACTGAGGCTGGGACATAAGAACTCATGAGCGTGGAACTCCTGACTAGGAGAGATGCTTCACCCCTGACTTTGGTGAGAAGAGTGGATAGAACTGTGCTCCGGGACTGCAGGGGGGCGGGTGTAGGCTCGTTGGGCTCCAGGTGCCCCTGCAGCTCAGCCTTGGTGGACCTCTTCCCAGCCACCAACCCCATCCTCCAGGTCAATTAGCCACATGATTGTCACATCTTGTTTATGCATCATCTCTCTTTTAGCCTCACACACTCCTTGGCCATTGGGAAAAATGACATCAAGGGAGGGCAGGTGTCCTTATGATACAGCTCACTGGTGTGTGTGGGCGAACGTGCTACAACTTACCTGTCTCAGCTAAAGCACAAAATGTTATTCTGATTATCTTCTACCACCTTCAATCAATCAACCGCGTGGTACCTGGAATCTACTTCTGTGAGAACTGTGCAAGGCCAGGGAGAGCAAGAGAGGCGTGATTTCTACCCTCCCGGGACTCACAGCTTCTCTCCATTTCTTAGCATCCTCCTTCTTCACATGCCTAGCAGTACCCTACCTCGGGCCCAGACACAGTTCACCTCTGAGTGCCATTCGAGCCCTCCACCGAGTTCAGACTGTTGTCAGTTTCTACTTGATAAGTACTGTACGTGGTGACATCCTTTGGAAATGGAGGGGGGGGGTTTCCTGTGGTGGTCTTCACCTCTTTGGAACCTAATGACGTCTATCTTCCTTCGAATTTATGGAACTCAAGCAATTAGAAGCCATTTATTAAATTATTCTGCTGAGATCTTTATACATTCATTAAAAACAACCTGACACTGGAGAATTTTTACCTATTAAAACCAAAAGGCCTTTTTTTTTTTGAGACAGGGTCTCGCTTTGTAGTTCAGGCTGTCCCTGAGCTCACTATGTAGCCCAGGCAAGCCTGGAACTCAGCAATCCTCCTGCCTCTGCCTCCCAAGTGCTGGGATTACAGGCATGAGCCACCACACCCGGCACTGTGGTGTGTGGTACTGATTGCTGGTGGGTGTGAATCACCATGCCCGGTATTTGTTATATGTGGTTACTGGGGATCAACCCGAGACCTTGTGCTTGTGAGGCAGGCAGCGCTGGAACCACTGAGCTAAATTTCCGGCCCCAGGCCAATATATAGTAACCAAAGTTCCTGAATTTTCAATTCCCTCATCCGTTGAATATGGTCTGGATACACACAAGAACATTTGAAAAATGCGAGGGGCCAAGTGATAAAGTTACCCCCATGGAGTATAAAAATGTCAAATATTAAAATATTTGCTATTAAGTGAATGAAGCCTCAACTGAACGTGTAGTAAAGAACATTCAGATTAGACACAAGGGTAAGAAAAGGGAAGTTAGAAAAGTGATTGTCTGTGTTTAGTTTTATCACCCTTACAAGAAAGTGGTACTCTGGAGTGCAAATTAAAATTTCCTACCAAGCCATACAAATTTCTAGAAAGCACCTTGATGAAACTAGAGTACTGAAGATAGAGGTTTCACAGGTAGCCAAGATAGAGAGGGCTCTGGAAGGAGACACACTGTGGAGATGTTAGTTAGTGCATTTCTAGACTGTTAAAACTATGCCTGCACATCCATTTAACTGCTAAGAAGTCACATTAGGAAAATGAAAACATGAATAAAAAGATAGCTGTGAAGATGCTCACCAGACTGTCATTTAAAACAGTAAAATACAATGTTAAGAGACTTAGGACGGTGGCATGTAGAATCAGTGAGCTGCTAGGGTTGGGGCCTGACTTTGTTACTTCTCACAGAGACCTGGGCATAATACTTCTTTTTAATTTCATCACCTAGTCACTTTCCCAAAGATCTATCTTTTCGAACAATGATATGGAAGAATATTTAGCATATAAACTTTTAGGGGAATACAGTACGTTCACATCATAGCACTAGAGATCAATGAAAGTATCATAGATGACAATTTAACTAGGAAATATATTTATTATATTAAAAGGGAACATATATGAACATATATATTAAATTTAATATATATGAACATATATATTAAATTTAATATATATGAACATATATATTAAAGGCTATAAATTAATGTTTACTATCTGCTTGAGTATAAGTAAATAATTATTAGAGGTTGTTTTGGATTTAGATATGTCTCTCTTAAAAGTTAATTGTAATACAAACAAGCAAAAAATATTCAGAGTTAAATTGAGTTTCTTTACCTCCTGTGGTACTGCTGAAGTTTTTCTGTGGTAATATAAGTTTAATACTTAGTGTAGTGCCACTTACATGACTTCTGTAATAATAAAAGTATTTCTGCATGAAGTGGTAAGTCCTCCATGCCATAACAAATGTCTCAAGATCCTACCTAACCTTATAATTCCACTCTAGTGATTGTATACAGAATGTGTCAAGGCAAGAAATACTATAACTATCAGCTTTCAAATGTCTGCAATAATTTTTTGAAGTATGCACTGTGATTCTATCTAACAATGTTTATTATGGGATACTCAAAGCAGATGTTCATATAATTTAGAATAATATGGAATTCTAGGAAAGACATTTGTAAAATGTAAAATTACTACTAAGGCTACCTTGTCCTACTAACAAGAATCACTTGATAGACTTCAACATCACTGTTTGAATGGGAATCTTGATTTGCATTGCAAAATTGTAATTCTTCCCTTTCTGAAACCATGAAGTTCAACTATAAGAACTATTTGTTACCTAGACATTTTTATTCCAAAACAAAGAGTTTCTTTTTCTAATCCTCACAAAAAGCTGTATGATCACCCTCTGTTTTTTTTGTTTTTTTTGTTTTTTTTTTGCTGTATCAGGGATCGAACAACTGCACAAGGTTGGTGCGGTGATCACCCTCTCTTTTAAGCAAGTTGTGCTTACACACTTGCCCTCTATTTTACCAGCATAGAAATACTGCTCAATTCTTCCCTTGTTTTAAGTTTTAGAATTAGGACCTCTAACTTTCACCACTAGAAATACGAGCCTGATCATAGGCTTTTATCACAGATCACATCTTTTATAACTACCTTGTCATTAACAATTTTGTATTCAGGATACACATTCATAGTATTGAAGCTCTGTTGTGGAAATTATACTTCAACAGGGTTCATCTTTGGAACTGAAAGCATAAAGATTTGGTTTATAAAATCTCTGCAAACTTTGAGTGTGATGAACACAAGGAAAAGACTACTTAAAATCAGACACCTCCCAGCTAAAGGATGCTAATTACATGCAGCTGGGAGACGCCATAAGCTGTAACAAGGCCGCGTTTGGCGAGATTACAGGCACTTTCCTTGACATCTGGTAAAGGTAAAGCGGATTTCAACATTTCATGCCTGGGACAGGTAGACAAAAACCTGGGAATATTAGCATCAGTCTCAGCATCAGAGAGAGTGACTTTTGGCTGTGTTTTCTGTATCTAGTCCAAAGCATTCTAACTAGAGTAGCAGGTTTAAGAAAAAATTTCATTTTCCTCCTTTCTCCTTTATTGCTTCTGGTTTGAGGCAGTTAGTTAGTTACTTATGCCCATGTGATTGCTTTCTGGTTGCATTTATGGTTACTAGGATGGAATTACAAATACTCCACTATTACTTCCAGCCCTCAGCCAGATGTGAATCTGCTAAGTTAAACAAAGACTTTAGATACTCAATTTTTTTTTCTTATTACCTTTTACCCTTGACTGGTATATGAAACAAGTGAGTAATGAGTTTTTTAAGTTCAGAAATTAGTGAGGTCAGTACTACTCATGCGTGTAATTCAGAGAAAAGCACCCACTACCATGCAGTATAAAGTCCTGAAATTAAGTTTTACCTCTAAGAATCATAATTTCCCACAAGAAATCTCACTATAAACGCCATATACTTCTAGTTTTACTCCTGTATCTCTGAAGAAATCCATGCTATCTCTGTTTTATTTTTAGATTAGGATATCCCAAAGGTCATTCTGAAAAAAATGTTCCGCCTCTTTTTTCACATAAATTTTATTAGCCAGTTTAGAGTAGATTACTTGCCAAATTAGATGTTTTCATGTGTTCTTTTGTTCAGTGCAATCATCTACAAATCAGTTTTCTATTAAAACCTACTTACAGAGCAGCCTGAAACAAAATAACTTTTTGTACATTAAGAGTAGGTAAAGAGAGTAAAAGCAACTGACTGCTGAAAACACCCAAAAAGGACAAAATGAAACTTTCACAAGAATGGAAAATGTTTAATAAACTTAGAATGGTGGGCTTATTAAATGATAGTGTTATTTACAGCTGTAATTCATCAACCACAAACAAAAGAATGTATCTGCATGGCATGCTACACCAAAAGCTTTATTCAGTCCATTCAGAAAACATCGGCAAAATAAATTTCAGTTGTAAATTCACAGATACAAGCTTCAAAGTATAAAGTTGCATATAACAAAAAATACAGGTAATATTTATAACAATAACTTACAGATACAAACTAATGATAAACTACGATTTCATTTCACAAAAGATTGTAAACATTTTGCACACTTGTCAGTCCTTTCTTTTAGGCAAAGTGCTCTTTTGATGGCAAATAAATTAACAGATACACACTAGAGTGAACTATTTCCAGACAATACAAAAAATGTTTTGATCTGTTTTCTTCTTGTAAACATAAGTTTTACAAAAAAAAAAAATGAAGAATCAATAAAAGTGTCTTGCAGGCCAACTATAGATACCTACCTGGGCAGCAAAGTGTTGTTGGAAATGCTTTGGGTGTTAAATAAAAATTAACATTAATATCTTTTCAATGGTATTTCATACATAATAAATGACAAGTTTATAACTTTCATCATTTCTATCCCTGAAAAAAGGAATTAGGTGTGACTTATCGGCAGTTGTGTCACTGAATGGGGTAACAAGGGCTGGAGTCCAAGAGTTGTTGGTGAATGAGCTACAAAACAGAAAGAAATGTGTGGATCAGTTTTTAGGGTGAATAAAACTTGACTTAAAAACAAACACATCATTTAGGCAGTGTGTTTCCATCACTCATTACAGCTGAGGGCTTCAAGCTCTGTGGCCCACTTTCTCCAGAGATGCCTTCACTGATCCAACATCATAAGTAGAGTATTAAATAAGAATCTAGGAATCAATACCCCTAAATCTTTCATGGGGTATAAGCTTTCATCACTGTAAGGTACCACCCATATCCCACTTGAGGCAGGTAACCTGGAGCTAGAAAAACACATGATCTTGGGGGCCAGAGATTTAGCTCAGTGGTTCTGGTGCCTGCCTAGCAGGCGGAAGGGCCCTGGTTTGATCCTCAGTAACTACATACAACAATATGGGTGTGGTACCTCATGCCCACCAGCCATCAGTACCACACACCACAGTGCTGGGCATGGTGGTTCATACTTGTAATTCTAGTACTCGGGAGGCAGAGACAGGAGGATTGCTGAGTTCGAGGCTTGCCTGGGCTACATAGTGAACTCAGGGCCAGCCTGAACTACAAAGGGAGACCCTGTCTCAAAAAAAAACAAGCAAAAAAACTCAAACAACAACAAAAACATATGAGCTTTGTCAGAGAGATGTCACAGGTTGTTAAATATATGAGTCTGAAAACAACAAGCTCAGGGCCACCTTATTAATGCTTATCTATCTCCTCTGGAAACAAGTATCAAAACACACTTCACTCAGGCAACACTTGTCTTTCATACAAGTGTGCAACACTGTGATGCTAGTGTAAGTAAATGACAACAATGATATAAGCTGTTTTTATTTAGCCAAAATTTAAAATGAAGTTCTGAGTTCAGCTGTGTTGCTCCAGACTAAACCTCCCTCTGAGAGCAGCTAGAAAAACTAGATGACATTTTAAAATCTGTTAGAAGGCATCTGAAAGATACATAAGAGAGAAAAGTTGCAAAATCAAATCCCTGAGAAAAGAGAAAGAAAATGAGGCTGGTTTTCTCCTACAAGGGTAATGAGAATTTTGAAATAAAAGGCACATTCAACAGGCTGGAAATTTAGCAGAGCAGTCAGAAGTCAGTCTTTAGCTTGGTGGTAGGGAAAAAAGATAAAAGCGCCCTAAAGAGGAAAAGCCCTAGTTAAAAACAAAAAGAAAACCAAACTTTTATTTGTGATCTAATCTAAGGACTATGGAATGACTGTTTGGATTAAAATGACCTGCTCCTCCTGACTTGTGCATCTGAAATCAAAGTGCAGTAATGTTTTCAAATGGAGGAAGCCACCCAGGGCCTCCAAGTATTGTTAGTTTTCATACCCAGAATTTGAAATGTGATTTAAAAACAGAACAAGATAAATAAGATATGACTTGTCTGAAAAAGAGAGAGTAGAGATTAGACCCACAGAAGATTCAGAGGTTTCAGTTACGTAATAATAACACATTAGTTTATAATGTATTTATTTGAAATAAAGAATAAAGTGACAAAATAGATATCAGTATAGAAATGGGAATTCTCAAATGGAAGAATGATTCACATTAAGATGCCAGTGGACAAGTTTTATACATTATTAAGAATGGGAAGAATCAATGCACTAGAACTTAGAGTAGGAGGAAGCGTCTAGAAGAAAGCATGTAAGGTCAAAATATTGAAAAATTTGAAATAGTTTCACAGGGCAAAAACAAATTTCAAAGAGAAAAAAAATGAGAATTTCTTACAATCAAATCCATCAGAGTATATATCCCAGGAGCACATGCAGAAACATAGCAATAAAGAAATGTTGAGGAGAAGCTGAGGGAATACAAAAAGATATTTCCTTCTGAAGAAACAAGATGATCAAAAGTAGATTTCAACTATAAGTGACACCAGGTCAGTTAAACATTCATATATGAGACAAGAGGACCAAGAGGAGTCACAATGATGAAAGGAAACTGCCAATTTAGGTTTCTTTTTTCTTTCTTTTTTTTTTTTTTTTTTGAGACAGGGTCTCACTATGTAGCCCAGGCAAGCCTGGAACTCAGCAATCCTCCTGCCCCTGCCTCCCAAGTGCTGGGATTATAGGTGTGAGTCACCACACCCAGTATTGTTGTATGTTTTTACAGGGGATCAAACCAGGGACTTTGGGTTTGCTGGGCAGGCACCAGAACCACTAAGCTAAATCCCCCCAACATAGCTTTCTCTAAAGATAAATATCACCTGCAACTGGATCAAAGAAATACTGATGAATACACAGCAAAGATGTGCAAGACTACCAAAAATTCTAAAATATAAAAAACAGTTGAAAGATGAAGTAAGAAGGAAAAGACATTAAAGTTTGTGAAGAGGTCATTAGAATGGCAGAATTACTTTATCAAAATTTTGTTAGCTCTTTTCGGTGTAGAAAGCGATGAGCTGGTGAACGTTTTACAAAAACAGAGTCAAGAGCAGACTACATGAATTTGAATAACAAAGTGGAAAGATTTGTATCACTTGATATCAAGAATTATAGCTGTAGTATAACTAATGTGGTTAGATAATAATACAAAGATAAATGGACTAATAAAACTGAATAGAATATTTGGAACTTGACATGTAAAATTTATGGACACTTGATTTTCAACAAATGTGGCTCTAGAGAGGAGCTGGGAAATTTGAATTTCTACCAGTACAAGAAAAAAAGCTTTATTTCCTGTCTCATACCACACTCAAGTTTATTTCCAGATGGACTGTAAACTTAAATGTCAAAAGCGAAAGCAAAGTTTCTGTAAGATAGGATAGGAGGAATAGCTTCATTATCTCTGAGTGGAAACATTCTCTTCAACAGGTCACCGACAATACATCATTCAAGAAAGAGAAAAAAAAAGAGACTGGGGAAATTAGCTATATTAAAGTTAAAACTTTATGTTGAACAAAGCATACCACAGTAGAAAAGGCAGGCCACTGAAAAGATGGCTATTTTCCCACACGATTACCAAGTAGCTCTCCGTGCAGATGATATCCAAAAATGAAACCAGTTTTCCAAGTAGAGAAACCAAAAGACACGTTCAGGTTCTTCAATGTCCAAGGAGAAAATGCAGATTGTCATCAGTCATGAGAGAAAAGTCATGTACCATTTTTAAATGGTCAGAACGAAGAAGTTATCAAGAACACACAGTGGTGGCCTGGCTGCATGGTCATGTGCAGCAGCCCAGAGTGCTGGCTGGTCCCGCAGGGACACAGAGCTGTCAGGGAGAAGTGACCAAAGTGGAGCCTGTGACCTTCTCTCAGGTCTACACCTAACAGAAGTGTGAAGTAGTCAGTGTGCACCAGAAGGAGCATTCAGTGAAATCCACAGTAGCGCAGCTGGGAAAGACACAAATGCCTGTCATTCATAAATGGATAAATGGTGATGCGTCCTGCGATGGAATCCTATACAGGACAAGCCAACTCACTACTCTTGCCCCATACTGATGAGTTTCACGAAGTAAATGGAACAGTAAGACACACATGAATAACTTCTGTATGGTTCAATTTCTAGAAAGTTAAAAAAAAAAGACAAAACAAAGGCATAACTTTGGAAATGAGGGCTACTTAACTTTGAAAAAAAAGAATAATGGGGAGGGGTCATAAAAGAGGCTTCTGGGTACCATTTGGGTCATAATGATCAGGGTTTGCCCACTTTAGTGACTTATCAAGCTGTGTGACAAATGCTATGTGTGTACTTTCCTATGTGCATGATTTGTTTTGATAAAAATTTAACAGAATGTGGTAAGACCTAGTCTAAAGATGTGAATATGAATATTTTCTCTGCCCTTAGAAAAATAAATTATTTAACTATTTACAAGGTGAGAACAAAAATT
>PVIC010000274.1:0-138022 GCA_004025085.1 Thryonomys swinderianus
TGATATAACATCTAAAAATGTATTAGTAAGTAATAAAAATAACCAAATTAACCAAATATTCCTACATTTTTGTTCTGTAGTTATAAGATGAAAAGATGAGAAGCATTAGAGAACCACTCTCTGGGGTATCTTCTGGCTCTGATGCTCTGGGATCCTAAGGTGTATGAGGTTCGAAGCCTCACAGAACAGAAGAGTATGGTAGTTTGACTGGGGGCAGGGGACACACATTGCTCCTCCTAGATGGTGGAATTCCTAGATTGGAATGGAATTGGATGCTGCTTTAGACACCTTTCTTGTCCCCAAGACACAACACCCGACAACCACAACTTAAAGGTGAACTTTAGATTGGTTCATTTTTTCAGAAATGTCATCCATGGTCAGCTGGCTCGAGCATGGTGAGAGGGCCCAGGAAGGGCAGTTGCTCACGTAATGGCAGCCAGGAAGCAGAGCGGAGAGCCAGGGCTGGGGGGAGTGCACCCTTCTAGGTCATGCCCTGAGTGATCCGCCTCTTCCCACCAGGCCTCACGTCCTACACACATAGTATTCCTATAATCCAGTTACCTTCCTTCCTCTGAACACATGAGGCTCTGGGGGACATTCTAGATTTAAACCGTAACAGACACATCTTTGGAAGTTCACTTGTCAGAATCATAATCAAAAGGCAGCTTTCTGTCCAGTTTACTTGAGAACTTTCAGACCATCAAAATCATTGGGTCTTAGAATTGGAGGGATTATTAGAGATATCTTCTTCTACTAGAGTGGTCTGCAGTTAGAAAGTGAGAAGTCAGTTCCGCATCTGTGGGATTCTTAAGCAGTGGTTGGTTGGCCCCATACCTGGGACAGTGACCTGGTCTTTCGACTTCCATGGATGAAGTCTGCCACCGGGGTTTAGAAATAGGCACAGCCGGGCCGGGGATTTAGCTCAAGTGGTACTGCGCCTACCTTGGAAGCAGAAGGGCCTGAGTTCGATCCCCAGTACCACACACACACACACACACACACACACACACACACACAATTTAAAAGAAGAAGGAAAAATAGGCACAGCCAAATACACTGGACTCTCTCCCCTCCTCCATCACCAGCTGTAGACACCCTTGCCCAGGACTAGTGAGCCGTGAGTGGCACATGCTTCTTGCCTTCCTAGTACAGCTATCCTGTTTTATATCAGGAGTCACAGTGAAGCCTTCTTTAACTCCTTTGTCAGGTAGCAGAGTGGGCCAGCATTGCTCCTATGTTAATGGCTGTCACTGAGACCTAAATCCTTGTCTGAGAAAAGGTGGGGCTCTGCCGAGGGTTGGGCAGCTGGGGTCAATGTGACCTTAGTTAATTAAAATCCTCTCCCCTGAATTATGGCTTCTCACTGACCTTGTGAGTTACTTACGAATTGCATTTTGTCCCAGTACCTGTCTGTTCTATCCATGCTAGACAAGCAGTGCTTACTCCCTGACACGCCTGCCTGGTGCTACCATGCCAGGTGTTTGTCAGTATTTGGCACTAGATGCCTTCAAAGCATACCCTGCTCCCCATCCTTCCCATGATTCCATTCAGTATTTATAGGATACTCTTGGGGTCCTTTGTCTTTGTTGCCTAGAGCAGCACTGATCAGTCCCAATACCCAGCTTCTTCTAAGTCTCATTTCCTGTTTTTGTTCTTTAATTCGCCTTGTGCTGCAGAGGCTCTCAGGAGGCCAGGACCCACTGCAGGGGTTCTGGCAATGTCCCCTCCCCTGTTGCTATAACCAGCTAACTGCTGTCTTTGGCAAAGGTCTATGGATGGTTGAACTTCCAGTACTTCTGGAAGTACTGCCATGGCACCATGGGGCTCCAACTAGCCTCCTGGGCAAATTTTGTCTGCATGAGCTGGCTAGTGTATCTTCAGTTGCACCAGAATTTTAGGTTCATGTTTTGGGGCAGAAGGCGGTGATGTCTGAGAGGCTGATGACCTGGCCTGGGGGAGTCCTCGGATCTGGATTCAGGATATACCCGGGGCCTCACCTTCCCTAAGCATCTCAGCCGTGTCATCGAACACTGTCCTCCTAGCCAGGCTTGGTGCTTTTATGGCCAACCTAACAGATGGGAAGCTATGAGGAGCCCCAAACCCAGATAATCTAGTGCCCGTTTTTGGTTTGGGAATGACCTACCTGATAGCTAAAAATATCTGCAGATTATCCTTCCTAATTTTTCTTTTGTTGAGGCTGAAAACAAATGCTTTTATGTACTTGGAGTTTGTATTAGAATCAACTAGCCTAGAGTGTCTTCAGGCTCAGAAGTAAGCTGCCCTTCAGCCTGAACATCTAGTATAAAAAATTGAGAATGGCTTTTAATTCCCATAATCACATTCGCTTGTATTTTTATGTTAATCCTCTTCAACTTTGGCCATTTCCTCCTGGTGTGCGTGAATCCATTTTGACTGAGTGGTGTCCAGATCCTGGTCTGGAGCTCCCTTCTGCATACCTATGGCCAGACCTCAGGCTCTGGCTTTTGTAGTATTTTAGATGAAGATGCAGCCAACTGAGTTGGAGGGTTTAAAATGTTGAGCCAGGTTTAAAACATTGAGCCAGTTCTTTGCGTTCTGTCTCTGCCTGTGGGAGACCTCTGCTGTGTGTGTGTGTGTGTGTGTGTGTGTGTATCTTGAGTACAGCTCTTTGCATTACTCTTAGTATAACGCCAAACCCATGCCAGCCACTCTTCCTCTCCATCTCACAATGAGTAGAGTCGGGAGATGGGGGTCTCAGTGGTGAGGGTGTGAATGAGTTTCTCAGCTGGGCTTCACAGATCCTACCCCTTACAGTCTGCTGCTCCCGCCCAAGGAGGTCAACTAGGTACACTTCTCTCCTGGCAAGGGAAACCACGTGTAGGGAGGTTGATGGAGAGAGATGGGCCACGAGAGAGCCAGTGTGGGATCTTCACTGAGATCCTGTTGTGTTTTTCCTTCTGAGCAGCTCTCAGGGAGCTTCTGACTTACCTTGCAAACACGAATTTAACCACTAGCATAAACCTGCAGCTGGGTTTTCCCCACCTGTCATCAGGTGGCCCAATGCCCATTAGCCAGCAACCTTTCTGTCTGACCCATTCATAAACCCAGCAAGAGCTAAACCTGGGCCAGCCCTCTCTTTCTTACTTGTTCTGTTACTTGAACAGCAGGCTCATCGGGGAACGAATGAGTGAGGGCTGCATGCAGATAACTTTACCCACTTCCTTTCTCATCATAAGGAACCCTTCATTGTGGCTGACACTTAATCCAGTAAAGGAGCGCTGGCCTGAGGAAGAGGGGCCGCTCAGCACTGGGAGCTGGTTGTGACAACAGGGCCCTGTTGTGCTACCTCCTGCCACCCTCCTGACCTGGGAAATCCTCTAAGCTGACCTAATTACCTGTAACAGGGGTGGGGGAGCTATTGATTCCCAGCAGATGCTGCAGTTTGAGGAGGGCGGGACCCTTGGACAGGTGGGTTTTCCCACTCTGGGATTAACTCCTTGAATGCGGCTTCCTTAAGACGTGTCCCCTTTCACTCTGCCATCTGTCCTTGTGGGAGTTCTTGCAGGCTAGCTGGCCCTCCCCTGGGCATTCACCTCTGGGACGTCAGGCACCATCAGGTCCAGCTGCCTGATCTGGGTCTTTCTGCTCCTCTTTCTTGTCAGGAAATGGGTTTGTGTAGCAAGGACCAAGAAGAGATGCAGAGAGAGAGAGAGAGAGAGAGAGAGAGAGAGAGAGAGAGAGAGAGAGAGAGAGAGAGTGTATGTGTGTGCATGTGTGTGAACCTGAGCAGAAGGGTGCCCAGGGGAAAATTGGGAAAGTACCAAGAAAAAATGCAGAGAGAGAGAGAGTGTGTGTGTGTGCGCGCGCGCGCGCGCGTGCACGTGCGCGCATGCGCGAGCGCATGTATGCTTTCTGCTTACAAAGATTTACCTATCCTGGCTATTACAGGCTCAAGGAACCCTATAACACGCTGCCTTTTGTGTCTGGCTTCTTTCCTTTGGTGTTTGTCAGTACTTCGAAGGCTGTCCACACCGTCCCATATATCAGTACTTCCTCTGAGGGATGAATCATTTCCCCTTGAATGTCTCCATCAAGGTTTGTTTCCCATTAACCTGTTCTTGGACTTTTGGGCTTTGCACTTCTGGCTGTTGTGAATGGTGCTGCTGTGAACACATGTGCTTGTCTGAGTGCTTGTTTTCAGTTCTTGAGGAAATACTCCTGGGAGAGTCCAGTGGCAAGTCTGCGTGCAGCTGGTGGAGGAGCTGATGCCCTGTTTTCCATAGCGGTGAGGCTAGTTTTACATTCCCACCAGCAGAATATGGGATTCCAACTTCTCCATGTCCTCCCTGAAGTTGCTTATCTTTTGAATTAATGGGCCTTTCTGGCTCTACATCCTTGGCTGGTACCACAGAAACTATTTCTTCTTTGAAATAGAACCCTTGGCCCACCCACCTCTGGCTGTGGTCCGTGGCTTTTCCCTCCTGTCAACCCGTTTCTCACCCCTGCTCTGCCCCCAGCCAGCCTCGTGTTCAGCCAGTGAGGGGTAGACTTGAGAGTTGATGACTGCCATCACAGGCACCTGAGCAGGGAAACTGAGGACAGGCAGGCTGCGGCACTGCCTGTGTGTGCCCACCTGCCCCAGGTGTGCTGTGCTTCCCGGGCTGTGCCTGCCGTTCAGAGGCTGTCTCCCCACCTTTGGCTCCAGAAGCCCACTGTGGGGAGTGAGGGACTCACAGTCCTCTGACCCTGGCGTGGCACAGTTCTCCATCCCGTGAGGACTCCCCATGGGATAGCTGGCTTTAGGAGGGTCCTGCTCGGGTAGCATGTGGTTTTACAGGGAGGAGTCTGTCTGAGTTGAGTCCTGTGGTTTAGACAGTGAAGCGTATTTCCTTCCGGCTGTAGATAGAGAGGCTGAGGTGGAGTTGAAGGTGCTGCTGGGGACGTTTCCTCTGAGCCTCTTCTCCCTGCCTCCAAACACCGCTTCCTCTCTGTCTTCACAGGGTCTGTGTCCCGGTTGCTTCTCCTCATAGTAACACCAGTCATGGCACGCTAGAGCCCACACACGTCACCTCATGTGCCTTAGCGAACTTTTAGAGACCCTCCCTCCATATACAGTCATGTTCAGAGGCCCGAGCACTTTGGAGGACATGTGAGTTTGAGGACAGCATCACTCCATCCATAACAGGTGGTTTGGACGGCCAGGCTGCTTAATGGCCAGAGAAGCTGGGGCTGGGGTGTGGAGGTGGCCTTGTGACTCTTCTGGGCTCCTGCTGAGTCTCACAGTGACTCTTTCTGGCAAATACAAAATAGGTGGAGTGGGAGAGAGAATAACAATGGCACCAAAGAGGGCACTGGGGGCTTTGAGAAGGCGGGAGAAGCAGTGTCCATGATCAATAATTTATTCCTGGGTACCAGGCAGGAGGGCGTTGCCATGGCAACGGTCAGCCTGGCAATTAGGCCTTGCCTGGCTCTGCTCTTCCTGTCTCCCCCTTCTTTCCCTTTTATGTGACACTTCCCTTCCCCCACATTTTTCTTGTGTGTCTCAGGAGTCTTCTCGTGGTGTGGAGCCTGCCTGTACCTACTCAGTGCAGGGACTCTGGCCCCTGACAGCTGCAGCAGCTTCTTCCCCGGCTTTTTCTGGGAAGACCCGTGAGGGGTTTCTCACTGGCTTTCCGGCAGGGAGCCTCTTGCCTCAGCACACAGACACAGGGCACTTCTTTTTCTCACATCTGTCTGGCGGCCTCCAGCTAGAACTTGACTGCATTGATGTCTCCCCGTGCTCTGCTCACATAGTGGGTGTTACTGTGCTCAGAGGGTCCCCTCCCATGGGGTATCGTCCACGTGTCACTGCTGGGCTGCTCATTGTTGCTGGTAGCAACTGATCTTTCTTTGCTTTCTTCTGGACTCTGGATAGGAAGATGTTAGGGGCCTGCTGCATACCAGACAGCCCGTGTTCCCCGTGACGTCACAGTGAGCAACGCAGGCTGGGGTTCTGTCCTTGGAGCCACACGATGGGGCCGTCAGTGCTGGTGCTGGGTTACGAGGTAAATGAGGGAAAGGTCAGCAGTGAGCTCCCGCTGGCTCCCTCTCAGTATTTCCCAGAGGCTGGGTCTTGGGTCCCACAGCTGCACTGGCTGAGCCCATTGAGTTTTTAAAGTTATTTTTCATGCACATTAAAATCCATTGCTCCCCTGATTCACTCGCTGTCACAACTAATAAGGGATCTGGGCATATAATAACCATTTAAGACTTAATGTTATTAGCCTTGTAATTGCTGCTAAGGGTCTTGTCTCTTCTGTGAGTTGGTAAATCCTCACACAGAAAGATTAGGAAAACATACCCCTAAGCTAGAGGCTGCCAAAGAGGCTGGATTGTTGGAGACCAGCCTCAGCCGCCTGCCTGGTGTGTTCATTTCCCAATAAAGCCTCACGCTGAGGACGCAGCTATGTGCAGGGAGTGGCAACAGAGGAGGGGCTGCAGGCGAGTGAGCTGGTGGCCCTTGGACGAGCAGCTGCTGGTAGAGAGAGAAGCTTTATCTTCCTGCGCTCCCACACACAGGCTCACGCGCTGATGGCCCAGAAGAGGTGGCAATGGGGCTGTAATCAGATGGCCGTCACACCGCAGGCAGGGGTAAGGGTGGACAGGAGCACCAGCTGCAGGAGGAATGTCCTTCTCTGGCTATTCTGGGGAACTGTCCCTCTGCCTGTCCCTGCAGGGATCTTTTCTGCACGTGTCCCCTCTAGTCCTTGTCAAAATGCATTCTGAACTGGTCTGTTCACAGCATGGCAAGGAGCCAGGTTGTGTGGGCCTCGTGGCCCTCTCTCCTCTGCCCTCTGGGAGGACCTCGGTGCCACCCCTGTGAGAGCTGGTGCCTCCAGTGCACCTTCCTGTGCCAGAGGTCTCCTCTTAGAGTGTAGGACAGAGACTCATCTCTTCTTTTCTTTTTTCATAAGATAACCATCACATAAACATTTGCCTTTTCACCGTTTGGAAGGGCACAGTTGGGTGGCATTTACTCGCTCAGGGGTATGCAGCCAGCACTGTGTTTAGTTCCAGAATACTTTTGTTATGCCCTCCCAATTGTGCAGTACCCACAGTTTCTCTCTTAGCACCCCCCACACCCACTCATGGGCTCTCTCTCCACCAGCTTGCTTGTGCTGAGCATCTCGTATAAATGGAATCATACAATATGTGGCCTTTTGTGCCTGGTCTCTTCCACTTACAGTGTTTCTCAGGTTTAGCCATGTTAGAGGACGTGTCAGTACTTCAACGCTTTTTATGAGCGGATGTTCAGTTGTCTGCATGTACAACTATTCTCCAGTTGTCAGGATGTGGACCAGTTTGTTGTTTATACCTTCAGGCTATTGTGAGAGGTGCTGCTGTGGACATATTTGCATACGTGTACTTTGTATGAACACCTCTCTTCAGTTCTTTTGACATGTACCCAGGAGTAGAATGTCTGGGTCATATGGTGTGTTGGTGTTTTATGTATTGAGGAACCAGTGTTATCTGGCCACCTTGTTACATGTGCCAGTTCCTGTCATCTTTGGAGAATGGGCAGCCTGCTTCTTATTCTTTCTCCACTTCCCTCTGCTCATGACCTTAGACAACCACTTTGGGAAAGTTTCTGGTTCCTGGTTCCTGGTCCCTGATTAAGATAGAGTGTGTGGGTGGACACAGGGGTCTCTAGTGACAGCAATAGAGTGATTTCTCATTATTTTTCCTGATGCTACCAGATCTTTTTCACCCACATAAGTGCTATGCCCACAGCTGCCCCATCCAGGGGCTGCATAGTGATTTCTGTAATGAAGCTGGTGCTCAGAACCTCGTTCCATCCTCCCTTGGAGTGGCCATCAGAGCTCTTTCCCTCATAATCCTTCTTTGCTTTTGATGCAAAACAGTATTCCCAGTGTACCAGCCTCCATCTTTCTCATTCTTGGCTTCATCTTTCAACTTAAGAAAAAAAAATCATTTCCACCCTGATAAGATAAAAATGTGCCAGCACGGGGCCCATCAAAAGAGCTTTCTGCAGGCTTTGAAGGCAGCGCCAAAGAGAAGCTCTAGAGATGTCCTGGGCATGGGCAGTGCATTGTTGGGATATGTTTGTAGCCTCCTGAGGGGCCTCTTTGCAGGAGATAGGACTCATTTAAATGTATAAATTCCAATGCATTCATTTAAACATCAGTCAGAAGGTCTTATAGGCACATAGCAAAAAGCTAATGTGAATGGTTATTGAAGTGTGTACACCTCCAGGAAATCAAAGCAAGGTTTTCATTTCAGTTTTAGGGAGGTAAGTCTAAAATATAACCCAGAAGAGTGGCGGATGGTGGTAGAAGATGACATTTCCCAGCCACTGGAGGCGAAGGTTCAGGGCAGAACCCACAGGTTCAGAACAAGCACCCCCATCTCTGTAGAAGTCAGGAGGCCACTTAGGCTGGCAGGGAAGGCACCAACTGGAGAACTTTGCTATTTTTGTTGGTGTCCATCTTCGGCAGGCAGTGTGAGGGGAAGGGAAGCAGGTAAGAAGTTTTGGTGGGCACAAGGGGTTAAGTTTTAAAACTTTTAGATAGGATGTCTCTTGCTGTCACCTGGACTACTTTGGGCTTCCCTTTGAGGGTTGTTATGTTAGCCAGCCTGGAAGTCTGCCGGCGAGGCTTTAGGAAGAGCACCTCGGCCAGCGTGCCAGGTGTGTCTGACCTACTGGTGATTTTCATCTTTGTTCAAGAGACCAAAATTGTCATCAGTGAAGAGTGTGGCAGGGACATCTAGGTGGTGGCTGGCAGGGGACAGGCCACAGAAGTTCAGTCTGGATCTAGGATCTCCGAGGCTCGCAGGAGGCTGCCCCACTTTACAACCAGCCTGAAGGTAGATGACAAGGTCGGGACATTTCAGAGCCAAGAATAGAACCCCCGCACCCCATCTCCACAGTAACTCACTGGAGGTTTGGAGAATCTCACACTCAGGGGAAACAGAGCTTCAGAAAGCTGTTTTATGTCTCTGTCTCATTTATCCCAGCAGTCATTTATTTGGGGTCAGATATTGATGGCTTAGATACAGAGCAGGGAAGAATGCTGCAGCTTTTTAGAATTTAAAAAAATGTATATTTATCCATTTTATCGAGTTTTGAGTTTATGGTGCAGTAACATTTAATGTACCCACAACATGGTACAACCATTACTCGTGCTCTGTATTCCCAAAATGCTTTCACCGCCCCAGCTAGAAACTCTGTAACCACTGAGCTAATGCCCCAGCACCCTTCCCTTCCCAGCCCTTAGTAACCTTGAATCTACTTCCTATGTCTGTGAATTCTGTCTGGTTGTTTCATACTATTGTAGTCTATTTGTGGCTGGGTTTTCTTCATTTGGCAAAATGTGTTTAATATGCTCCCATATTATAGCATGTATCAGAACTTCATTGCTTTTTATGACAGAGTAACAGTCTATCATATGGATGTAAAATATTGTGTTTATTCACTCCTCTGCTGAGGAAAGAGGGTTGTTTCTGCTCTTTGGTTATTGTGAATACTGCTACAGCAGACACTGCTGTGCAGGGCTTGGAGTCCCTGGTTTTGCTTCCTTTGGGGGGGATCCCTCAGAAGGAAGTTTCTAGGGCATGTGGTGATTCTGTGCTTAACTTGCTGAGAAACTGCCAACTCCTTCCCAGTGGCTCACTATTCCATGTTCCCACCAGCAATGCAGAGGGTTTCAGTTTCTCTGTACCTCACTAATATTTGTTATTTTCCATTTCATTAATGGCAGCCACCCAGTAGGTGTGAAGTGATGCTTCATTGTGTGCATGTGTATGGTTTTTTTTTTTTTGCAGTACTGGGGATTGAACTCAAGACCTTGCACTTGCCAGGCAGGCATGGTGCCACTGAGCTAAATCCATGGGCCTCTCATTGTGTTTTGTTTTTTTGTTTGTTTGTTTTTTTTTTTTGCTTTTTGGAGACAGGGTCTCGCTTTGTAGTTCAGGCTGGCCCTGAGCTCACTATGGTACCCAGGCAAACCGCCACGAACTCAGCAATCCTCCTGTCTCTGCCTCCCGAGTGCTGGGATGACAGGCGTGAGCCACCACACCCGGCATTGTGGTATGCGGTGTTGATTGCTGGTGGGTGTGAGTCTCCACGCCCAGCATTATATGTGGTTACCGGGGATCGAACTCAGGTCCTTGTGCTTGCGAGGCAGGCGCTGGAACCACTGAGCTAACCCTCCGGACCTCATTGTGGTTTTGATTTGCATTTCCCTAATGATTTGAGGTCTTGAGCTTATTGGCCATTTGCATACCTTCTTTGGAAAAATGTCTATTTGAGAACTCTGCCCCCCCTTTTTCTTTTGTGAAACAGGATCTCACTTTGTAGTTCAGGCTGGCCCTGAGCTCACTATGAACCCCAGGCAAGCCCTAAACTCAGCAATCCTCCTGCCTCTTCCTCCCAAGTGTTGGGATTACAGGTATGAGCCACCACGCCCAACATTGTGGTGTGTGATTGTTGGGATTATGGGTCTGAATCACCACACCTGGCATTGTGGTATGTGGTTATTGGGGATCAAATTTGGGACCTAGTGCTTGCTAGGCAGGCGCCTGAACCACTGAGCTAAATCTCTGACACTCCTCTGCCCTTTTTAAATTGGACTTCTTTGTCTTTTTGTGCTTGTGTTTTATGTGTTCCTTTATATTCTGGATATTAAACCTTATCAAATATATGATTTACAGATATTTTCCCAGGTTGTCTTTTCATTTACTTGCTAATGTTCCATAATGCACAGAAGTTTTATATTTTGATGAAGTCCCATTTATCTGGGTTTTTCTTCTTTTTCTAATGTTTTGGTCCACATTACAGAATCCACTGGCAAACCCAAGGGCATGAAGACATTTATCTGGTTTTATCCTAAGATCTTTATAGTTCTAGCTCAGATATGTAGGTCATCGATCCATTTTTACTTAGTTTTTGTTTATGGTGAGGTATTTGATGTGGGATCCAACTTTACTGTTTTGCTTGTGGAAATCCAGTTGTGCAGTGCCATTTGTTGAAGAAGCTGCTCTTTCCCCATTAAATGGCCTTGGCATCCTGGTCAAAAATCAATTGGCCATCCCAGAGATTTAGCTCAGTGGTTCCGGTGCCTGCCTTGCAAGCGTGAGGTCCTGAGTTCAATCCCCGGTAACCACATAGGATGCTGGGCATGGTGACTCACGACCACCAGCAATCAGTACCACATACCACAGTGCCGGGCGTGGTGGCTCATGCCTTTAATCCCAGCACTCAGGAGGCAGAGACAGGAGGATTGCTGAGTTTGAGGCTTGCCTGGGCTACATAGTGATCTAAGGGCCAGCCTGAACTACAAAGTGAGACTCTGTCTCAAAAAAAAAAAAAATCAATTGGCTATAGATGAGTGGGTTTCTCTGTGGACTCAACTCTGCACCAATGGTCTATATGTCTCTTTTTGTGCTGCTACCACACTGATTTGATTTCCATGGCTTATGGTTAGTTTTTGTTTTTTTTTTTTGAGACAGGGTCTTGCTTTGTAATTCAGGCTGGCTCTGAGCTCACTATGCAGCCCAGGCAAGCCACCGCAAACTCAGCAATCCTCCTGTCTCTGCCTCCCGAGTGCTGGGATTATAGGCGTGAACCGCCACGCCCGGCACTGTGGTATGTGGTACTGATTGCTGGTGAGCGTGAGTCACCACGCCCAGCATTCTATGTGGTTTCCGGGATCGAACTCAGAACCTTGCGCTTTCGAGGCAGGCGCTGGAACCACTGAGCTAAATCTCTGGCCCGGCTTAGGGTTAGTTTTAAAATTAGGAAATATGAATCTCTGACTTTGGTCTTTTGGTTCAGGATTGTTTTGGCTGTTTGGGCTACCTGCAATTTCATATCAATTGGAGTAATTAATTCCTGATCCACATCTTCATGGACATGAGTACTGATTTCTATTGAATCAATTCCCAAAGGCAAAACTGCTAGGCCACAGGATACAAGTATGTTCGGCTTTGGAGCACACTGTCAGACTTTTCCAAAGTGACTGTGCCAGTTTACCCTTCTCTCAGAAGTAGATGAGAGATCCAGGTGATGGCACCATGTTCTTAATAACATTGATAGGCCAGCCCTTCTGGTAGATCACTTCCAAATTATGAATCTGCCACTGATGACCCCTTGCAAGGTAATGTGAGTGTCCACGTCTTTGTTCTGGTGTCCCTAGGCCTTGGGGAGACCTTCCTGCCTCCTTTCCCATCAGTGGCAGTCAGGGTGAAGCAGGATGAGCTGTATCTGCACAGTGCTAAGCCTCAGCCCACCCAAGAGAACCTTGAACCTGGAGTGTGTGCATAGCTGGGCAGAGGATGGTCAAGACTAAAGGAAAATTGATAACTAGATGTCATCTTGGCTGCAGAAGTTGGATATAAATTCTAGTGTGGATGGGGACTTTGGTGTTGTGCCAGGCCCTTGAGAGAGGGCAGTTCTTAGGTAACCATGCTGCATGAGGGCAAAGACTGGCAGAGCACTCCTGTTTGACCTTGGAGAGGCTCCTGCAGATGCAAGTCCTTGGTTCATAGAGGGGGAAAGTCTCTTTGCAGCCCTGGAGCACACCAAGGCTGGCCACTCTCAGACCTGTGTCTCAGACCTGCCAGCTCTAAAGGCCAAAGCAGTGGCTGCTGTTTACATTTCTCTCTTGCTCCATAGCTTAACTCAAGTGTCTAGGTCAGTAATGTTTCCTCGGGTCTCCTGTACCATTCATCAGGTGAGGCACCTAGGAAACTGCAAAGACAGGATGGATTCCCTGAAGCAGCTAGTCAGTGTCTGTTGGGCAGAGAAGGTTGCATATGTCACTGTAGTGAGAGGACAACAGGACCTGTGCTTAGAGAGGGGGTGTCCAAGGTGCTGTGGAAGTCGGGAGGGTCCACGTCTACCCCAAGGGGTAGATTGGTATCACAGAGGACAAGGTGTGGCCCTGGGACTTGAGGGATGAGCGGAGTTTGTCGGAGAGAGAGAAGGGGGCAGGGGAGCTCAGAAAACCACACATGATCAGATAACTGGGTGCTGACAAGACCCTTAGACCTGAGCAGGGGGACTGGGTTGTATTTTGCAGAACAGGAGCCCTGGAAGGGTCTGATATGGAAGATTCATTCAGATTCATTCATTTGTTCCCAAGGGGGAAGCATTCCAGTAACAACAGGGAGATCACGAGGCTGCCCACTTTGCCCAGCTTCTGCTTACACACACACACACAGAGGCAATGCCAACCTGTAAAGCCAGCCACACACACATGTACTGAGACACCTTCTTACATACTAAGACATACAGATACCTGTGCAGACTGAGTCACACAAAGGTACACACCTAAGAGGCAGACAGACAGGAATGTTGGAACAGATAGACACATGCCCACAAGCCAGAAAAGTACAGTCACTTTCACACATATATAGCCAAAGCATGCTCATACACAGGGACTGAAACTTTTCTGAAGACTCACATGTTCTCACCTACACATACAGTGGTGTCTCAGGCTCACAAACATTTTGTTCCACGATTTTGCAAGAGATGGCTACATTTGTGTTTGTGTGGGAAAGATGGCCATATTTGTCACCCAGTGCAGAGTTTACAAACAAAAACTTTCTTTTTTTTGAGACAGGGTCTTGCGTTGTAGTTCAGGCTGGCCCTGAGCTCACTATGTAGCCCAGGCAAGCCTTGAACTCAGCAATCCTCCTGTCTCTGCCTCCTGAGTGCTGGGATGACAGGCGTGAGCCACCACGCCCAGCATTGTTGTTGTATGTGGTTACTGGGGATCGAACTCAGGACCTTGCGCTTGCAAGGCAGGCGCCAGAACAACTGAGCTAAATCTACGGCCCTACAAACAAAAACTTTTGCCAAACACTTGTGAATATGAACCAAACCATTTGCAAACAAGAGCATTTGTGCACCGAGGTGTCACGGTACATGCACAGTCAGACCTTCTATAGGCTCACAATCACATGCTTACACACAGGCGCACCAGACACAGATCACGGGCACACCTAGGGAGACACAGACGGGCCACAGCCAGCACGGCCACTTAGGAATGACTTGCTCTTCCATGGCTGCTTCCAGCCCCATGTCATCCTGGGCCTCAGTCCCAGACACCCCTGGGGAAGAGGGCTGTAGCCACAGTGCTCAGCCCACCTGTCCCCTGTCCCTGCAGGCAGCCTTTGGCCTGCCGATCTGGTTTGGTTTGAATTGGCAGCCCAGACCTCGTGGGGTGTGGCTAGGCTGCACGGGGACTGACACACACGCATGGGTCCTGGAACTGGGCAGGAAGGCGTGACTGCTCCTGCCCTGGCTGGCCAGCCTGGAGTCCCACAGGCTCTCCAGCTGTTGCTGCACCCCCTTCTACAATGGCACACACTGTCCTCAGCGAGTGTGACCCACATCCTGGTGTGTGCAGGAGCTCTCTCCCACCGCAGCTCTCTTTCTGGCCGCTACGCCTCCCTCTCCTATCCCGCAGAGGGCCTGGGCCCCCACCCTGGGGTGAGAAGGGGCTGTGTCTGAGGATGGCCGTGCAGATGGGCTGTGCACTTGCGTCCATGAGGAGAAAGGCTGGGCCTGCAGAGCGATGGAGCGGAGCTCCCGGGGAGGCCAGGAAGGGCAGTGTCAGGAGCAGCTCCCAAGATCTCCCTCCTCCCAAAACCCAGGAGGCAGCAGGGCAGAGGCTAAGAGGAGAGAGGGCCAGGACTTGGAGAGGGCCAGCCAGGCATCCAGTGGCCTCCAAGGTTACCCTCGAGCATTTAAGAGATCTGCTTCCAGAAATGCAATTTATAGAATAAAGGGTATAACATATTTTATGAATTTTAAAAGTCCTCCCAGACTTCCCTTGAGAAGACATGGATGCAGACCTGCTCTGCATGAGGGGTGGGAGCTGGCCTCTGCCATGGGGGACCCAGGCCTACTGACTTCTGCCCAGGGGGAGCAGGTGGGATGGTGGAGCGAGGGGAAATCATTTCCTGGGAATCACTGAGGGCCTGGCCATACTGAGCCAGCAAATTTGCAAGGTTGGAGAGGTCATCAAAAGGGGGATAGGCTGTTCGTGAAGGAGAGGTTTGTCTCCAGGCCGCAGGCAGAAGTGGCCCAGTGGACTGAAGCTGGCAGCCGTTGTCCAGGGCAAGGCTGGCCCGCAGCCTCCAGCAGGATGGGGCGGGTGTTATAAATGTTAAGGGCTGCCTGCCATCCCTGACCGAGGTTCCCGTGGGAGTGCCGATGGACACAGTACCTCTGCACTGTGCTCCCCCACAAGTCATGACATCTCAAATCTTGTGAGTGGGGGTCTGCTCCTCACACTGCCCCCACCCCAGGGAGCCTGGCCCGGCCTGGTACCTTCCTCTGTCTGTCCTCTCACAGCCTGAGGAGCACAGCCTGGCTTGTGTCACAGCCACACAACTCCTCCATTATGCATGAGGGGGACCCAGCCATGAGCGAGTGAGCAAACTGGGCAGAGGGAGGGACGTGTGGTTATTAATAAACAAGTGTATTGTGTGAGTTCCATTCACGGCACTCTCAGAGGACATGGTGGGCTTGAGATAATAAAGCCCTGTGTGTATGTCAGGAGGGCTGGGGAGGTGGCGAGTGGGGGCTGGCCAGGAGCGGCACACCAGGAATGATGTGATCCCACCCTGGGCAGGGCCGCTGCATCTGCTCTGGGGCCAGCATCTAGCAGAGACGTGTGTCAGGCCTGAGACTGCCCATTAGGATGGTCCAGGGCCCCAGAAATGCCAGCTTGCCGTCCCTGCCTGTCCCCAAGGAGAGTGCCTAAGGAGACCCTGGGCAAGCCTAGCATGGACCCTTGCAGAGAGGTAGGATGGGGTGCTCTGCCTGCGACTTGGCCTCCTGTCCCCGCCCCCTCCCTCTGAAGTGGTGGCGTGAGGACTGTGCGCACATGGGTGGACTGGTCTGGCGCCAGGATCTGGATACAAAGCAGACAGACTAGAGGGCGGATAGACAGCCAGTGCTGAGGGCGGGTACCCTAGGAGAGCTAAGAGGGCAGGAGCAGGCTCCTAGAGCCTGGCATGGTGGCACTGCTTCGTCTGAGGAACTAGGGTGTCTGGGAAAGTGAGGGCCCAAAAAGCATGGGAGGAGAGCTTGGGGTGCGCCTCTCATGGCCAAGCCTGCGTGGCCCTGTGGCTTGACCTCTCCTGGGTCTGCCTCCTTGTCTATCGTCCAGCTCCGGCCTCAGGGCTCCCCCAAGCCAGCCAGGAATGGTGGCGCTGATGGTGGGGTGGAGACAGGGATAGCCACTTTCGCACTCAGCTGGTGAGTGGGGACAAGGACAGGTTCTGGTTCGGGGGAGTTTGAGTTCCTGCCCCTTGTGCTGTGAGAGGATGAGAGGAAGCCAGAGCACTCGTGGGCCAGGGTCCCCTGGGCAGGAGCTGGCTTGGTCAGAGGATGCAGGGACCAGAGGCCAGCAGAGGGACTGTCTGTGCTACCCTCCGGACGGCCCTCTGAGGCAGGGTTTGAACTCGGTGAGTGATGCTTTCTTTGGGTTGGAGGATCAGTGACCCTGTTTGATCCAGGAAGGCCGCATGCGGGCAGGATGGACAGTCTGGGTTTATGAGAGCAACATTCCTCCCGGCTCCGAGAAGCTGGCCTCCCCCGGGCAGTCTCAGAGACGGGAACACTGAAGGCTCAGCGGAGCACAGAGCTGGTGGCACAGCCTCCCTGAGAGCAGTGAGGAGAAGGGTCTGCACAGGGCACACTGCACTCCTCTGGCTGCCCCCGCCCCTCCCACAGGCTAGGAAGCAGGGCCCACTCTTGGAGGAGTATCTCCACCCTGCACGTGCTGTAGCTATTTATTTGCCAGACTTCATGCTTCTGACTTAGAGAGGGTGCAGGGACTGGTGAGGCGTCCAGGGTGGGGCAGCCTGTGTAAGCCAGGGACCCGCCTGGGAGGTGACTGGCACCCCCACCAAGGGTCCACCTTTCAGGGATCCTCCTAGCTCTACTGTGCCCTGGTTGGCTGCTGTGGGCAGTTCCCAGAAGGTCTGGGAATGGAGACAAAGGCCTTTCCCAGAGAGGCAGAGGACAGTGACTTGTCCTTGGCAGTCCCCTCTCTGAAACTGGCACTCCCGAGAAACAGGCAGGATGGCCTTGCCCACGATGGCAAGGCCATTAACAACTGTGACAACTGTTGCCCATCAAACAGCGGCCACTGTTCACCAAGAGCTTCTCCATAGTGGACGCTGCTCTGAGCTCGGGTGTCTGTCTTGTCACAGACCTCCTGGTGTCCTCTGCCGCTCTCACATTAGAGCCAGGGAAACTGAGCCCAAGAGAGCCAGCATGTTGCCCAGTGAACACTGCCAGTGCCTGGCCAGCTTCTGCCTGGGGCTTAGAACCAGATCCCTTGGTGCCCTGATACTGTGACAAAGTGGATTCTTGGGAGGTGGCAAAGTGGATTCTTTGGGTGGCCTCAGAAAGAGTGAAATCAGATGCAAGACCTGTGAGCACTGTTCTCACTTAGAGGCTTCGGGAGGCAGCTGCCCTTCTGGAGGACCTGCGCTGATGATCACCCCAAGGGCTTTCTGCCTGGGGTTCAGACAGTTGCGTTTTGGGACCCTGGCCATCTGCAACCTGCCTGTGGAAGACGCAGGACCATGCATCTGTAAGCACGGGGCACAGCAGCAGCCAGCAGCTTCTGGGGACACCGAGGGCCAGGCCGGGATTCGGGGTCCTGGGAGAAGGCAGGGAGACTGGAGGATTCCCCAGGCTCAGAGGCTCCTGGGAGAGGAGCCAGCTCTGGAGGGCTCGGAGCAGCCTGCGGTTTGGTGGTGTGTTATTTCTGTCCTTCAGCTAAGTATTCGTGCTCACCCAGAATGACTCCTCCCGGGGCTTACGGTCCTGGCCTCCCACCCCGAGCCTGGGTGAGCAACTCCAGGTTCCCTGTGTGCGAGGCACTGCTGCCCAGGGCTCTCTAAGCCCGGCCCAGAGGAGTGAGCCCTCCGTGGGATTTGCAGGCCATCTTTGGCACCCAGCTGGGCTGCTCGAGTGCTTTCCTCCCCTTCTGCCAACCTGGTCTGCACCATGACAGCATCTCCGAGAAGAGTGGCTGGGTTGTGGGTAGGGCGAGGGTGTTCCTCTTCCCTCGAGGAGCTGGCACTGTGCAACAAAGTGGTGTGGGAAAGTGAGTAGGGGAACCAGGCCACCCGGGTTCTCACCCCAGTTCCGCCCCAGCTGGGCGACCCTCGGGTCTCTTCCTGTGATAACAGCACCTTCCTCTTGGTTTTAATGACAGTGAATGAATCTGAGGTCATTAGCATGGGAGTTAGGAGGGGAGTCCTCTGTCCAGGGCTGTGTGGCGCTGTTCCTCTGCCCCTTGGTCCCAAACTTTACAGGAGGGAGGGTCCTCACCAGGGACCAGCACTGTGGCCTGTGGCTCTGCTCCACTCAGGATTAGTGACCCACAGCTCCTCTCCGTGTTCTGTAACTGTTACTTGCTCGGCCACAGGCACAGGTGCCGCTCTGCACCCTTGGCTGCCTTTGGCCCTGTGTTGAGTCCCCGGCATACCAGGCTTCTGACTTCCTGCATCTGTCTTCCTCGAATCTCGCAAGACCAGCTGCTTGGAGGCCTGGCTCTGTTCCACCCCAGGCCCCAGCCCTGGCACCTGCTGTGCTCCAGGCCCAGCGTCCTGGGTCCACCTGCTGCTCAGTCCTGATTGCATCTGCCCACATCCTCCCCTGTCCCTGCCAGCACCGTCTTCCCTTCCTACCCCTGCCCCCGCCCTGGTCTGAAGGTCATCTCAGTTTATATTTCTCAGGCATTCGAGCAGCTTTTACAGTCCCAAGTGAACTTCTCCTGACATTTATAAGTCCTTGCCAGCCCACATTTGCACTGTAGGGTTGAACACTGCATCCACGCTAGTAGCTTCTGGTGTGGATGAAGTGTACTGTCTGTCTGCTGTAGGAAACCTAAAGGAGACTGGGTGATGGGGTCGGATGCACATATATCTTCATTTCTAAAAAGAAGTAACCTTCCACTTTGCTCTAGACTGGGTGGGGTCAGAGCGAGAGGGTGAGGGTGCCAGTACTCCGCCCCAGTTACTGCTACACTCTGTGTACAAGGGGTGACCAAAAGATATAGTGAACATTTAAACTTAAAAACTTGCTACAGTAAAGGCACAGTGCCAAGCACAACGGGATAAGTGAGGGGGAGTATTTGAGAGAGATTAATGGCCATGTGTCTTTTAATTGAATACTTTTTAAATTTAAACATTTACTGTGTTTTTTGAGCACCCCATGTTTATCAAATATTTATAGCAGTTTCTGCCAAGTAAAAACATTACAGTGTGTCCTCATCTGCCTTATTCTTGGGATCTGCCACTGTGTGACTTCGAGCTCCCTCTCAGTCAAAATGACCCTGGAAGGGAAATGTTTGGAATTGATTGAGGACATCAGGGCAGCCATGACTGGGAACTAAAGATGCTCACGAAAGAGAACTTCCAGGGCTGCTTCCGAGAGTGGCAAGGCCAAAGTAGGGGGACTTTGAGGGGGATTAGGGACAATGTATCTTCTATAGTGATATATTTTTTTCAGAATCTTAACATTCACTGTGTACGTCTGCATCCATGCCTTTAGTAACTGGATGAGGCAGAAACAATCGAGTCCCACAAGTTACATGGCCATTAGGTGGGAGTCAGGGTTGGGTGAGGGCCTGTTTGTTTCACTCAGCCTCCAGGAGGAGGTGGGCTGGGGATGGGGTGTTGTTGAAGTGCTCCTGAGTGTGTTGCCCTCGGCTGGATTACTGACTACAAGCAAATTGAGCCTCTCACGTTCCTGCTTCCCAATGCTCTGTCCCAGGACCTCACGGCAGAGCGAGCCTCCATTCTCTGCCGGCCTCCGGCTGGGCCAGGAGCCTGAGGAACGGCTTTTAGCCTCCCAGAGGACATGCTTCTCCTTCGGAGAAGACTGTGTGTTGCTGGAGGAAGAGGTAAGAACAAAGTGGAGGCTCTGGAGGTCTCTGATATACAGTATTAGAAAGTGGAAGTGTTTCTTTCCTTAAAATCAGCTGCGAGGGACCTTCTGCAGAATGTCTGCAGGTTGCTGTGGGGGTTTCCTTGTAGGGTCCTAAGGAAGGATGCTCCATACCTCCTGCTCCAGCCTCTCTCCTGCCCCTGCCATCAGCTCCCTGCTGTGCTTCTTTGTAGAAGAAGATGTAAGTGAAGGGTAATGGGCCTAAGGCGTGCCAGGAGCCAGTGGGGTACCAGCCGCCATTCTCCCCTCCATGAATCCCCAACCAAGACAGGATGTTATTAACTAGTTTTAGAGGGAATGTTTGGGACTCTCAGCTTCCATCAGTTTGAAGTGGGGTCTGATGGGGTCTTTGTTTGCCTCACTCTGAAATTCTGGGGTTGGTTTGGAGATGAGGAGGAGGGGGCAGAGGAGGGGGAGGGGGAGGAGGAGAAGGAGGAGGAGGAGGAGGAGGGTGCGGAGGAGGGGGAGGGGGAGGGGAGGAGGAGGAGGGTCTGCAGCCAGCAGATGCAGTACTGACCTGCCTGGTGTTACACAGCCGTGGGCTGTGCTGGCCCTGTCCTGAAGCTTTCGATCTGCCTCCTGAACTGCTAGTGTGGCCCAGGACTCCCATGCTCCTTTTCTTAGGGTTTTTTCTTTTAACTTTTGATATCAGCTGTAATGAGGAATAATTACATTCAAATATGTCTATTTTAAGGGTGGGGTCAGCTGAGTTTTGACAGATGTATGCACCTGTATAACCAGCAATGGAGACAGAATATATCTCTGTCACACCCTAAAATCACCTCATCCCATTGGTAGGTGCCCAGCCCCAGCCCAGCCCTAGAACAACTCCGAAGGGCTTTCTGTCACTATGGATCAGATTTTCCACCTAAGTGGAATCATACTGTGGACAGTGGCCTTTCCGTCAATTCTGGGAGAGTAGTGATGATTTGAGAAGCACCCACTAACAAGGCCTGCACCAGCAGATCCTGTCTCGCAGCCTCTGGCCACCCCGCACAGTATACAGGAGAAAGATTCCTTCCTGTTCTGGTGTCAGCAAGGAGACAGTAGGCAGAGGAGCGTTGAGGTGGTTCCGGCCGTGGCTGGGACTCAGGTGTGGAGGAGTGCTTGGTCAACGCGCAGTGCCTGTGGGCTTCTGGGAAACCCTGAGGGTGGGGTGGGGAGGCAGTTTTTGTGGTACTGGGGATTGAATCTAGAAACTTTGCACTGAGCTACATCCCCTTCCCTTTTTAGAATTTAATTTAATTTTTAAAATTTTGAGATAAGGTTTAACTAAGTTCCCTAGGTTGAGCTCAAATGTGTGATCCTCCTGCCTCAGCCTCCAAGAAGACTGGAATTTATAGACAGGGATCCTTACACATTGCCGAGGCACAACTTTTGTTACCACTGCCACCATTGCTCTTTGCAAGGAGCTGGGTATGCAAACTATTTCCCAAAGTGAGTCACCTTGCACTTCCTGGTGTTCTGAAGAACCCCAGCCCCAGCGGGAAGTGCTGGTAGGGCACGGGAGCTGATGAGCGCCTGGAAAGGCCAGCCCTTCTCAGCCTATCACCTCTGGCCTGTGGCTGAGGCTGTGCTGTGTGTCCTGCCTGGAGGGCAGATGGTGGGGAGCTTGTCAGGTGGCCATTGTGCTCCCTAGCAGCTCGGGTCTGCTGGCGAGGAGGACAGTGGGCAAGGCTGGTTCTTCTGTGGCCGTGAGGGCACAGGGGCAGCCTGGCAGAGAGGACACTGTTCCAGACCTGCTGTAGCCTCCCTGCACCTGCTGTGACCAGCCGACCCGTCTCTGTGAGAGAACATTACTAGAGAGGCTCTCATCTCTTGGTCAAAGAAATATAATTTATTTCTCTTTTGTTTTATTTTGGGGTGATGAAAAAATATACAATTTGCCATCTTAAGTATACAGTTAAGGGGCATTAAGTACAATCCCAGCCACCACCACAGCCCATTTCTACCAAACTGAAACTACCCTTAAACATTGACTCCCTATTCGTTCCCTTTCCAGCCCCAGTAACAACCATTCTTCTTTCTATCTTTATGAATTCAACTTCATTAGGAACTTCAGATAAGTACAATCAGACAAAGTTTGTCTTTATGTGTGTGGTTTATATCACTGAGGACAGTGTTACCAGGCTTAACTGTATCCCAGCAAATAATCAGAACTTCGGGGTTTTTTTTTTTTTTTTTTTTTTTTGAGACAGGGTCTTGCTTTGTAGTTCAGGCTGGCCCTGAGCTCACTATGTAACCCAGGCAGTCCTCGAACTCAGCAATCCTCCTGTCTCGGCCCCCCGAGTGCTGGGATTACAGGCGTGAGCCACCACGCCTGCCCTTCGTTTCTTTTTATGGCTGAATAATTTCCATTGTATATATCTACACTGCACTGTATTTACCCATTTTATTGGCTGATGGACATTCAGGTTGCTCCTGCCCTCTGTCCACGGTGAGTACTGCTGCTACTGTGCGTATTGGCACACAGTCCGCTTGGGTCATCCGCGGGTGCAGCGCTCTTCCTGGCAACTTCTGCTTAGACCTACGGTCGCCAAGGAGCTGGGAGCAGTGCGTTCCCGCGCTTGGCGCACTGCCCTGTGTCCCATCGCTCAGTGCCTGGACCGAGGGTTGTGTTCCGAAAATTCCAGTCTGTGCTGGGTCCTGGCGACTCAGGTTTCCCAGGCAATGGAGTTTTAGTTCCCTTCTGTAGAAGGTTTCTTTTCAGTGTGTCTTAGTTATTGTTGGCCAGCAGCTGACTTTTGGCATTTGATCCCAGTAAGCCTCTTAGTACAAGGATACAACGGGCCATCTTTGTTTCTTCCATGCGGGAAAGAAAAGAGACTAAATTTTATCAAGCATCTATAATGTCAGTTCAAGGTGAGCACACAGTAATACTAGCATGTGGCAGAACTCATGCCCCTGTGCAGTAGAGGCAAAAACTGTGTTTAGGGAGACTGAGGCAGGTCTCAGAGCCATCAGGTTCTTGGCCAAACTCACACAGGCTGGCCTCTTCCTCAATGCCACTGAAGTGTAAGTCCCAGGAATTTCAAAGGCAAATAAGCCAGGGAAATTTCTCAGACCTTTTCTTTTACAGTGGATATCCAGGTCTAAAGTTTTCTTTCACGATTTAAAAAGAAAAGTCCTATGAGATTTCTTGCCCTAATTTTGATAAAATATAGAATTATAATTAAGGTTTTGTCTTATTTTTCAAAACATGGTGAAGTAGAGAGAAGAGTATAATGAATCCCCATGTACCCATCGCCCAGCTTGGCCAGCCTTTCATCTGCCAGGCTCTTCTCTTTGATCTGGGGGTCCCTCCAGTCCTGCAGCAGCAGTTGGTGCTGTCTGGAGAAGGAAGGGGACTCACAGACCTGAGCACCCTGGAGCTAAGTCCTTCCCAGCTGGAAGAGTGTTAATTGCCACGGGGTGGAATCCCTCTGTCCATTCATTAATCGTCTGGTTACTGGACAGCAGCCGGGAGGCGGGGGAGGGGCAGTTCTTGGGAGAGGCCTGTGGGGTGCTGTGGGAGAGGCTTCCCTGTCCCGAGCACTGCCTCCCTGCGGTTTGATTTGATTGGAGTTTCTGAGTGGAAAGAGAGAAGGTCGTGTGAGGATAACCTTCTCCTCGGGGAGCACTCTCAGCCAGCTGTCCTAGGTGAGGGGCAGGCGCAGACCAGTGGGAAACAAGCCCACGATTTCTTTGACCAAGCAGGTTCGACGAACATTTCTGAATTTATTTTTGAGTGAAAATTTGAAGTATCTATAATGTGCCAGGCACTAAGTACACAGAATGCTGATCCTTACAGATCACAGCTAATAGCAGTGAAGGCTGGTTGTGTGCTAAAGTTGTTGTTGTTGTTCTTTTTTTTTTTTTACTTAAAACATTTCTTTAAATTTATTTATCAGTACATATTTACAGCACATTGTGATTCCATTCATGGTGGGGGAGTCGGGGCATGGGCAGACACATCTTAATACTTCCTGCTGCCCCTTTCCCTTCACTCTCTGTGATCCTTTTCCCATTTGCAAAAGATTTATCTCCTTGTTTCCTATTCATTTTCTTTTTATTTTGCTCTTAATTTATACTTTGGGTTTTTAATATAAGAGAAACCAAATGTGTCTGATTTATTTTATTTATTGTCACAAGCTACATCCATTTTCCCACAAGTGACTCGGAGTTCTTCCTGTATGTTTGTTAATTTTTTTCTTCCTTTCATTCCTGGAGATTGAACCCAGGCCCTGCCACTGTGCTCTATCTCCGGCTCTTTTAAAACTTTTTTTATTGTGAGCCAGGTCTTACTAAGATGCTAAGTTGCCAAGGCTGGGCTGAACTTTTTGATGTTGTTGCTTTGAGATGGGGTCTTGCTTTGTAGTTCAGGCTGGCATTGAACTCACTATGTAGTCAAACTCACAGTGATCCTCCTGCCTCAGCCTCCTGTGTACTAGGATCACAGGCATGTGCCACCACACCCAGCAGAGCTGAAGTTTTTATCTTTCAGCTTCAGCTACAAAGAGGGCTGGGATTATAAGCATGTACCACCATGCCAGTCTTCATATGGCATTTATTCCTCCTACTACAAAGCATTCTATAAGACAGATATAGTGCACTCCACTTCATAGCTGGGAAACTGGACATGGAAGCTCTTGGCACTGTGGAAAGCTGACAGTGCAGGACCCCTGCGTTTGTGACCTGCACATAGAGAGGAGAAGAGGGAGGGGAGCCCAAGGCTGGAGGTGGCCCTTGGGGGTGACAGTCTTGTAATCTGCGGGAATGTGGTTCCATGAACCCCACCAGCTGTGTTTTCTCATCGCATTTAGAAGCAGCCAAATGGCACATTTTCCCTTGACATTCTAGAGGACTGTGGGACTTATTTTTATTCTTTAAACAGGGTGCCTTTTGGAAAAGAGAAGGAATGAAGAGAAGGACTTGAGAAAGTGTTCTTTCCTGAGGCTTCAGAAAGGGCTAGAGAATCCAGCTGAGTTCATTTTTTTGTTCTCTGTTTATTTAAGGGGAGATTGAGCATCTCACAAGCCACATGAGCAGTAGGGATAAGCAGGAAGTGTCACACACAAGGGAGAAGCAGCTTCGGCCTGGTTTGCCCTTGCCCAATGATCTGATGGTTTGGGGCTCTCGAGGCAGTCTCAAGGGAAATGGGGTGCCCTCCCTCTGATGCTGGGGAAGTTTGGGAGACAGCCTCAGCTTCTGCAGGAGTATTCTAAAGTCAGAAACAGACCCAGGAGGAAAAGTAATTTATTCCTTTTAAAGCAAATTCTCTGACCCTCTTTCCCATGCACTCCAAGAAGCCCCTCATTCCTGCTCATTTTGAAGCTGTAAACTGTGAGTTGTAGACCTCAAAGTTATGCTTAGGGAGCTCTGCCCACTTGACCTGAAGAAGGATGTGAACATTGGAGTAAGTTCTGGGAATGGTTGGATCTCTAATAGGTAGAGAAAGAGTGTTTATTATTAGCATTCTAATTTTTAAAATTTTGATTTTCTTATTTTAATTTCTTAGTTATCTATTTTCAGTACCAAGAATCGAACTCAGGACCTTGCACTTGGGAAGCAGGTGCAGCACCACTGAGCTAAATCTCCAGCCCTCTACTTTATTTTTTAAATAAAGACTTGAGGGGGGCAGAGATTTAGCTCAGTGGTTCCATTACCTGCCTCACAAGCACAAGGTCTATGGTTCAAAACCAGGTAACCACATACAACAGTTCGGGCATGGTGACTCACGCCCACCAGCAATCGGTACCACACACCACAGTGCCGGGCATAGCGGCTCACCCCTGTAATCCCAGCACTCGGGAGGCAGAGGCAGGAGGATTGCTGAGTTTGAGGCTTGCCTGGGCTCCATGTGAGCTCAGGGCCAGCCTGAACTACAAAAACAAGACCCTGTCTCAAAAAATAATAAAATAAAAAAATAATAAAATAAAAGACTTGAGGTTTCACTGTCACATGGAGTGGTGCTTTCTTCTGGCTCAGGGACTGGAAACCTCTTAATTCTTTTTAGCCGAGTGCCTGGGGTTCTGTTGTTTTACTAGTTCCCAGGTTTGACAAAAGCGAGCTTCCGAGCTTCCGAAGATCTGCTTCAAAGAGAGCCTTGAGAAGGTGCGTGCTTGCAGCCATGCCTTGTGTCCATTTCGCACCTAGCTGACAGAGAGCGGAAACAAATGAAAGTGGATGAGGACATCTCTGCCAGGAATTGCAGGCTTCATGAAGAGGCCAGAGAAACAATGTCTCTTTCTGGAATAAGCCAATAGGGAGAACAGCAGCCTTCCATGGCTTTCCTGGGAATGCAGCACTCAAATGCTGGTTGCTATGGATACAGGCAACTGCGGGTCCCCAGAGGCCAGGGGCTGTGGTGGAGGTGGCGGTGGCAGGCTGTTTGTGGCAGTGATGTGGACCTAGTGTTGTATGTGCATCCTCACGATGGTGCCTCAGTTCACGGGCAGGTGGGCAGGGACCAGCTTTGTCTGCCTTGCAGCTTTGGCCCTGGGAACCCCCGCTGACCAGCCCATACTTCAATTGAGCCATACATGGGGCTCTAGGCCCGAGGCTGGATGCTCCCCTGGTCAGCTGCTGGGCATTAAGTTGTCGGGAGGGCTCAGTTCGCGGAAGGGGTCCTGCCCATTGGTGGAAGATGTTCCGGATGGCTCTCCTGTGTTTCTGCTGCAGAACTCATGTCCGAGTCAGAGCTGCTTTCCAGGTGGTTCTGTGGGTGGGGCCGACGGGGAGGCACCCAAAGGTAGGCCAGACATAGTCCCTGGCATCAGGGAGGGTCACCGCTGTGCAGTGGAGCTGCCGCCTGTTGGGAAAGCGAGGGCAAGGGGAACACAGGGTGGCAGACAGAGGAGGGAACCATCACTTCTGGCTTCTGACAAAGACTCTGCTTAACCAAACCTTAGTGAGGCATCTACTCTCGAGCCTTCTAGGCCCGTCTGGGCACTTCTCAGAAAACCCAGTTTTAGCAAGGATCCAGTGCATCAGCTCAGCTCCTTCCCCACTCCACGTCCGACCCCTGAACACCTGACCGCGTCCTCAGCCTTCACCACCCCCTGGCCCAGCCTTCCCATTTCCCTGCTGCGTGAGGAACTGAGACCGGCCTCACAGCGCGGGGTGCTGGACCCATGAGCCCTGGATCGTCTGCCTTACCGTGCTTTAAGAAGTATCATTGAGCACTTTTGCCTTTAATCTTTCGAGTCCTCCAGTGACCTACGTCATTCCTTTCATGAGGTCAGACTCATGCTGCGACACATAGGCGCACGGGCATGACCTGGCCCTTCCCACCGTCTGTCCTCATCTGCCACCTCTTCCCCTTCTCCGCCAGCCTGGTCTTTGGACTTTTCTCCTTTATTGGGCCTTTCCTTTTTCCCTCTGCCTGGGCTCTTCTCCCATCTCCTCCTAACTCATTCCATCTTACATTATTCAGATCTCTACGTTGATGTCGTTCCTGACCCTATTCAAAGCCCACCCTTCCTTTCTTCCCACACTTCGTAGCGCTGTCCCTCTGCTCCGTGCACTTCCCAGCGCATGCCCTCCCCTGCATACCCGTGTTTATTGTGGCCCCGCTGGCAGATAAGCTCCCCCAGTGCCGAGGCCGCATCTCACTCCCATCTGACTCTGTTGCCAAGGGCGCTGGGCCCCGTGCGAGGCTCTCAGTATTTGAAGAATACTGGATTCTGGGGGGTTTTTTCAATGTGCTCTTCTGTTATTTTTCCCATTAGAAAGATAAACAAAGAAGGGAAGAAAAAGTTTGATGGTAAAAAGAAAAGAGGGAAACAAAGCTTATGTTTATGGGAGGAGTGGGAGGTTGAAGGAAAGGCAGGAAAATGAGAAGAAATAAGAATCAAGATATGTCATGTAGGGCCGGAGGGTTAGCTCAGTGGTTCTGGCACCTGCCTCGCAAGCAGAAGGTCCTGAGTTCGATCCCCGGTAACCACATACAATGCTGGGCATGGAGACACGCCCACCAACAGTCAACACCGCATACCACAATGCCGGACATGGTGGCTCATGCCTGTCATCCCAGCACTCGGGAGGCAGAGACAGGAGGATTGCTGCATTCGCGGCGGCTTGCCTGGGCACCATAGTGAGCTCAGGGCCAGCCTGAACTACAAAGTGAGACCCTGTCTCAAAAAGCAAAAAAAAAAAAAAAAAAAGATATGTCATGTACAGATACAAATTCTCAATGATGACTGTGACCATTAATGTATTTCTAAAGTGCACCAGTTAACTCGTTATTTTTTTTAAAAAAGACAAAACTTGTTATTTGCAGTTAAAAGACATTTTTCATAAAAGGAGATTTGGGGTTAAAACTATATCTTTCACATGGGAGCATGTAGACACTCTTGGAACTCCCAGAGATGCTCATGGGAGTTTGGGGGAGAATTCTTTCCTTCGGATGATGTCTTTGTGTTGGGCAGATTTGGGGAAGCAGAGCAGAGACATTAGAACTCATGTGTGTAAGGGCTCGAGGTGGGAAGCATGGGAGGCCGTCTTTCTGGAAACCAGATCTTGAACGGTAGTTAGAGGAAAAGGTGGTTCTTCGAGTTAGGACATGTTGGAGGAGGGCCTGATGGGTAAGTGCTGAGAGCCTGAGTTTGAGTCACAGCCCTGCACCGGGAGTGCGCCTGCTCTCTGGCCTCTTCCCCTTCGCTGTGTCTCACTGAAATCACATCGGGGTGACAGCCCCCCCCGGGGGGGCAGGTGCAGCTGGGGCGTGGAGCATGAGTGCACATGGGAGACAGCTGGCAGGTGGAAGATGACCCAGCCCTCAGGAGGATGGGCTCAGGCTTGCCAGCTTGCAGTCCTTTTGTTAGCAGGGAGCCCAACAGGCCAGAGGTCAGCCCTTTCCCTGGAAGGCTGTGAAAGCTGCCGTGGCCACGGGAAAGCAGGGTCAGGTTCCCTGGAGCAGCTGGGATGAGGTCCTATCCTGCGTCAGTGCTCTGCTGTCTGCAGCCTGGCTGGGGCCAGTGGCATGTGACTGGCATAGCAGCTTCTGTACTTTGGTCATGGAGCTCCAGATCTGAGCAGCTGGGGAGCCTGTTACCCACCATGTCACGGCCTCTTTGCTGCAGGGAAGAGGTGCCTGGGACCCAGAGTTAGAGGAAGAGCCGGTTCTTGTGCCTGGGTGTCCGGACGCCTCACTGAGTATTCTTTCTGTGCCCTCCTCGCCAGGACCAGGTCCCAGGAGGGGGTGAGATACAGACACCAGTGCCTCAGCACCCTGGGTCATCCGCTCAGGAGTATGCAGCTCTGTCTGGGCGGTTCAGATGAATGCCTTCTGCTCTGGGTGGGAGGACAGTTACAGTTGGACAGTGGCAGGGTGTGGCTGCCTCGCCCCATCAGGACCTTGGATGCTTTTGGGGCCATGGAAGGCACGGGCTTCAGGCAGCCCTGGGTTTGGGGGACTTTTGGCCTAAGGGCACTATCTGTGTGGGGAGCAAGCTGGGGCTGAAAGAGCCAGGCACAGGGCACTCACGCTTCTGCCCCTCTCGGCCAGCTTCTCTGTGTCACCTCCTGGTTCTGGCTGTGAGATGTCACTGGTGATTAGATCCCATGGGGTCCTTTCCTCCCTCCTCCTGGAGGTGAGGGAGGTGAGCTGAAGTGAGGTGTCTAATTCCTGAACTCTGGGCATGAACAGTGTGAGGTAGTAAGAGTTCTACTTTGGGATCCAAGAGACTAGATTAGCACCTGAACCCCTCCCCTTGACCTTGACTTAATCTGTGTAGAGCCTCACTTTGAAAAGTAGAGTTAATCACACATAGCACTGTAACCAGGTTAACTGAGATCATATGTCTCAGTAGAGCACCAATCTGAGTACCTGGCACAGTAGGTATACCAAATAATGCCATCATCCTCATCACCTAATGAGCCTGCACTGTGCTCACTGCTCTGCTGGTTCCTGGAGACAAAGAGGACAGTGCAGAACTTCCATGTGAATGCAGATCTGGGCTATAAGGGTGCTGGGCAAGGAGCGGTTGAACCTTCCTGTAATTCCAGCACTTTTTGAAGGCTTATCTAGCCTGGGCAATTTAGTGGCTTAGTCTTAGTCTCTGAGACAAAGAAATTTGTTTCTCGAGAGGCTTGGATTCCACCTCACTAAGACAGTATATATGTCCTCTCTGAATTAAACTAAGTGAAAAATCAGGAATTCTGGGATATGGATATAGCCCAGTGGTAGAATGCTTGGTCTCAGATTGATCCTGGTACTGCAAAAGAAAACCAGGACTTCTTTCAAAGGAACACTTCCAAATCAGCTAGAACATGTTCTAAGCAGTTCACTGAATAATATGAGAGTATTTAAAAGCTCGCAAGTAGCTGCGAGTGGTGGTGTAGGCCTATAATTCCAGCACTCCAGAGGCCATGGCAGGAAAATCACAAGTTCAAGTCCAGCCTGGGCAACTTTTAATGATTTAGCAAGACCTTATCTCAAAGTACAAAATTTTAAAAAGAGAGAGCAATGTAGAGCTATAACTCAGTCCAAAGGTCATATGTTCAATTGCTAAAACCACCAAAAACCAAACCAAAACAGTTCTTTAAAGGCCTCTGGAGGAGGGAGGGTGGGTCTGGAAAAACAACATGATATATTATCACAGGAACACTACAACACCACGGGAAACAAGGAGGAAGCCCTCCAGCCAGGACCAGGCACAAGTTCCAAGTGGCCAGTGGCCCTGGGAATAGCATCTTCACATTCACTCTCGCCCTCCCCTGTCCCCTGGACACAGTCCGCCGAGACCTCCTTCCCAAAGGCCAGAAAATCTGTGTGGCTGGAAGGAGAAAGAATCTTCCACCCCCTTTGCTTTTGCTGGCCCCTGTGGGATGTTAGAAATATTTTTCAACCCACCGAAGTAGAAGAATTAACCTTCTGGGGCCTGAATAGTCAACTGAAAAGCATCTTTTGTTCGGTGAAGAAAGCAGCTGTGCTGGGAGACTCTTCTGATTTGACATCACAGCCTGGTGGGTGGGGCCTTCCCGTGGTCCCGCCCCAGTTTGACGGTGTTCTTTGGAAAGCTTGGTTCTGGACCCAAATGTGCGTTCCATGAACCAGGCCACGGTGGCTTCATCCGTGAAATGGTGAGACAGTTCCACTCCTGGGGGGCATGAGTTCAGGTTCCCAGAGTAAGCTCCTGCTGCACCCTTGGGTCTTAGGTCTGAGCATGAGTGAGGTGCACGCTGTCCTTTTCCAGGTGGGCGCTTGCGATGTCTCACACACAATTCTGTTATCATCCAAAGCTTGTGGGAATGACTTGGAAAATGCCTGCGGGCCTGCGAAACATTTTTTTTAAAAACTTCCTCAATGTTGGGTAATCTTCCTTCTAGAGGGAATCTGAGCTCTGGAAACAGCCTAATCAGGACAGCCAGTCGAGGAGCAAGCTGAATGAAGAGATTTTTAGTTCCAGACAAATGAAGCTGATTTTCTTTGGCTACAGAATTCCTAAGTGGGTTGCAAAAAAGTGTTTCAAGCAATAAGTGCATCCTTAGAACAGCCAGGGCTAGACTATTATAACTTTCCAGGACAGTATTTATTTGGTTCTATTATGTTTCTTTTTAAAGTAAATCAACTTTACTTTAAAGTAAAAGCTACTTTAAACAGCTACTTTACACCTGATTTTTGTTTTTAAAAAGTAATTATCCTCCTTATTCCTATTCATTTGCTAATGCTTTTGTTTTATGTGTTTGGATGTTTGTGCTATCTCATTTCTTTCTTTTTTTTTTTTTTTGCTTTTTGAGACAGGGTCTCGCTTTGTAGTTCAGGCTGGCCCTGAGCTCACTATGGTGCCCAGGCAAGCCGCCGCGAACTCAGCAATCCTCCTGTCTCTGCCTCCCGAGTGCTGGGATGACAGGCGTGAGCCACCACGTCCGGCATTGTGGTATGCGGTGGTGATTGTTGGTGGGCGTGTCTCCACACCCAGCATTATATGTGGTTACTGGGGATCGAACTCAGGACCTTCTGCTTGCGAGGCAGGCGCCGGAACCACTGAGCTAACCCTCCAGCCCACTTTCTCATTTCTTAAAAATGTGGCTTACACAGATTATTATTAATTATACAAACATAAATGTCTCATCTCACACAGAGCTCAGCTTGTGGAAATGCAGATTTCTGGCCTCATCCAGTTTCTGATTCACTCTAGAGTGGGGCTCAGTTTTGTGCATTTTTAATATGTCCCCAGATGCTGTTCTGTGTTTTGAGGACCCTTGGTCTACCTAAGGGGCTTTGATCGTCTCATTCGACCCTTTGTACAGATCAGTAAATTGATACCCAGGGAGACATGACTTCCTTGCCTATTGTCATGTAACTAGCAAGTGGCAAAGCTAGAATCAGAACCCAGTGGTTCCACATGCCCATTCTGGCACTTCTAAAATTACCATGTCTCAGTTGGAGACAAGTTAGCACAGTTGTAGGTTGTTAAGATTTCGTAGCCTCTTCCTGATTTCAAATAATCTGGCCTGTTTTTATTCCCGGGATACAATTGGGTCGTGATTTTTATTTTACCACCAGAAAAGCTTATGTTTGGTTTGCTTTATTTTAAAATAGTGGTAAGATATACAAAATATAAAATGAGAATTATGTCGTGTCATGTACTGGTACAAATTCTCGAAGTGGACTGTGATCATAAAGTGTATATAAAATGTACTAATAAAATCAATTTTTTAAAAATGTATCACTTTAACTGTGTTAAACATACACTTCTACAACATCATAGTGCACTGACAGCATTATACTCTTTTACATTTACAACACCTTTCTTCTCCAGATCTTTTCTATTGTCCCAAACTGACATTCTACTGGTAAAAAAAAAAAAAATAGCTCCCAATTCCTGCTTCCTCCAGCCCCAGTGACCACCACGCTACTTCCTGTCTCTGAACTTGACAGCTCTAGGAACATCATGTGAGTGGAATCATACAGTATTTGTCCTTTTTTCTGACTGCTGTATTTTCACTTGGCATAATGTCTTCAGGGTTCACTCCTGCTGTAGCCTGTATGAGGTCTTCATTTCTTTTTATTATTAAATCACATTCCACTGTATAGATACACTGCATTTTGTTTATTCATTCATTGGTCTGTGGATATTTGGGTTGCTTCCTCCTTTGAGTTCTTATAAAAACACTGTTGTGGGGCCGGAGGGTTAGCTCAGTGGTTCCGGTGCCTGCCTCGCAAGCGCAAGGTCCTGAGTTCGATCACCAGTAACCATATATAATGCTGGGCGTGGAGACTCACGCCCACCAACAATCAACACCACATACCACAATGCCAGGTGTGGTGGCTCACGCCCGTAATCCCAGCACTCGGGGGGCAGAGACAGGAGGATTGCTGAGTTCGTGGCGGCTTGCCTGGGCACCATAGTGAGCTCAGGGCCAGCCTGAACTACAAAGCAAGACCCTGTCTCAAAAAAAAAAAAAAAAAAACACTGTTGTGGTTTTGGATATACAAATTACCTCTCCAAGTTTCTGCTTTCACTTATTTTGGATATATACCCAGAGTTGAATTGCTGAATTCTACATTTAATTTTTGAGGAACTTGATTTGCTTTTGACTTTGTGAGTTAAGGCTGGAACCGTGCATCTGTTGTTAACAGTCTGAGCAGCCCGTGGCTCCAGCGCATCTAGGGCTGCCGTCAGGCCTTGCAATAAGGCAACCTCGTTATTCACAGTTAACCAGCAGAGGTTCCACCTTGGGCTGTCCTCTCCCGATGTCTTTGTCGCCAGTCTCCATTCATGTTTGTCTATTTGTAATGTCATGGGTGGAGTCCAAGAAGGCTCCTTAAAAGAGATGGAACCTCAGCTCACCCAGCACAGTCCTTGATGTTTCACTGCAGGAAGGGATTTCAGGATGAATCAGTGAGAGGCAAGAGTTGATGTCTCTTAGGGTTGCGCTAGTACACACTCAAAGATGGGTAGTGTGCGGAAGCTCAAGCTATAGCCTGGGAGGTAGATGTCTGCAATCTTGAGAGTGACATTTTAAGATGGATGACTAAGGTGTTTTTCCTAAAGACTTCCTTCCTTCCTTTCTCTCTCTATCTCTCTCTCTTTTCTTCTTTCTTTCTTTCTTTCCTTGATTTATCTGGTATTCATTTCTTTACCTTAAGGTCAAATTGTTGTTCTTCAGTGAGTTAAAACAAAAGCTCAATTTATCAACTAGGTTAAAATACAAACCACTTATATATACTTGAAGTTTAGAGATGTGGTACTCATTTAATAGTTTGTGCACCATTTCTTTTGAAAATGGAAGTCTTTGATGTAACCCTTGGAATTTAGTGATCTTCAGAATGGGTGACTCCAGAATGACTTTGACCAACCTTAAAGCCACAGTCTCTGCATCTCCTTTCTATCTATGTGTATTTCTCCTTTCCTACCTCCAGGTTCCTCCCTGCAGATCTGGCCAGCTCCACAAACCAACCTCATTATACATGTCATACACAAGTACAAGAAATTTAGTTTAAAGATCTAATTGGTTTTATTTGAATTTTTAGAGTTGGACATCTCATTCTTTTTTTTAAATTGGTTTTATTGGTATATTTTATATACACGTTGTAATCACAATTGACATTGACTCTTTTTTTTGGGACCAGTGATTGAACTCAGGACCTTGTGCTTGCCAGGCACGTGTGGTACCACTGAGCTACATCCCCAGTCCAAAAACTCATTCTTTACAGTATAATAATGTTCTGATGAGTAGGGGAGTTTGGCTTTATGGGCAGAAAAGGGTTAATGTTTTGAGAACCTGATTTTCTTGTGACTCTGGAAGTTTAAACTGGAAATATGGACCTGAGCATCCTGCCGAAGTCTTCCAGGTGGCCAGGATCGCAGGTGTGTGCCACCATGCCCAGCCCAAAATTACTATATTTAAAGTCAAAAAAAAAATTAAGATGTACATCATTCTTTTCCTGTTGGATTTATGAGATCTTCCTGTCAATGAAATCAAACCAGTGGAAGCCACGGGGGAGCTTGGAAAGGCTTGTCCCAGCCTCGTCCTTCCACCCTTCCCCGTTAGCACAGTGGACAGGTCACTTCCACTTTCTATTTTAAGCAGCCTGGTGCCCTGTGGGCATCGCAAGCAGTTTATCTCAAAAGCTCCATTTTCCAGGCTGAATGTTTTATCTCCTCCGCAGTCCTCCTGCCCTTCTGGACAGTTTTGTACCCATGTTTCTCCCATGTGGCTCAGGGTTGCCTCACATCTGGGACTGAGTTTCTGTCCCTTCAGGCCCCTATTTCAGAAGAAGGCTCCAGTGTGATCAGCCCTGTTTCCTTCCGCGGGTTAGACTGGAGGCTTCTCCCAGCTCCCTACTCCCCGGCATAGGAAGAGGAGGTAATTGCCGATATTTATCTGGCAGCAGCTGTCCTCAGGTCTGAGGCCCTCGGGGAGAACCCATTAACGTCAGTATGCTGCTAATCGTAACCAGACCCCACCTTATCTCCACAACACCTACTGCTTCAAAAGGCAATTGCCCTCCAGCAGCTGATTTCCCTTTGTCGCTGCTCTGTGTGTAAAAATGAGAGTATGATGATTTCCTGAGGGCTGCAACAGAGTTGTCCAGTGAGCCCAGAAGGCTGTGGGAGCCCCATCTCCCTCTCAGAGAGCAGCTTAGGGAGCTGCAGAGCACCAGGCAGCCCAGCCCACTCGCCCTCTTGGAGTCCTCCAGGCAGAGTATGTGTCCTTTCCAGTCCAGGGCAGAGGCCTTGAGCGGCCCCCTTGGTGACGCCATCTCTTCCTGCATCGTCTGTCCCGCAGTGCGCATTGAGCCTGTGTCGGGGCTGCCCCAGCCCTGAGCTCTGTAACCTGTGTGCCCCTCCGCAGGGGCCCAGGAGGCCTTTGGGCGAGCAAGCTGCCTTCCTTCTGAGAAGTAAATAAAGTGAACCATGAACCTCAAGCTTTTTGTCCTAAACTAGGTTTAAAGAGATGCCAAGAAGAGAGGAAAAGAGCACTTTAAGTAGCTTAACAAAAGAAACCCCAGGAAATGATGCTGTGTCTTGGAAAGCAAGGGCACTGTGAGAGGGAGGCGGTAGAGGCTGTGATGGAGGCCTGAGTCCCCTGACGCACTGTCTCACGCCTGCTGGTGGCCCTTCTAAGCCAGGACAATAGGATGGGCAGAGAGAGGGTATGTCTCCCATCAGGAACCAGGAATCCAGGTCGACATTGAAGCAGCTGGATGGAAGGTGAAGTCCTATGTGAGGGCAGGATGAAAAGATCTGTACCCTGACAGGCTCCTGAGTTGGTTAGCTTCTTGGCTTGGATCCCTAGAGGCAGCACCTGAGGCACAGGCCTGGAACTCTGAGGGAAGGGGCAAGAGACCAGGTGGGGGAGGGGTGTATGAAGATGATCTCATGGCCTGGCGACCTCTCTGTGTCAAGCCTGCCCAGTGGCAGTGGCTTCCGGGCCTGTGACAGTGACTGTTCCTCAGCTCAGTCCCTGGGGAGGCACCTTTCCCACTGGTCAGAGGTTCGTCCTTCTGGGCATCTGTCCCCTGCAGAAGGACCTCGGGGGAACCCAGGCGATGTGGGCAGTTCCCAAAGGGCTGGTTGCTGCAGTGGTGTCCCCAGGGCCCCAGAGGCCTGTGTGACTAAAGGGATCTGAGGTGACTGTGGGCCACATGCCTACTTCCTTCAGCAGACAGAATAGGTGCAGCAACGACAGGAGTACAGGTGCCGAGTAGTGTGGGTGGGCTGGTTTTCCAGTGGGGGCTCCACAGGCCTGGTAAATGCCTTGCAAGCCCAGGAAAAGGACATGGAGGTAAAGAGGTAAAACACCTGGGCCAGAAGCCGCAGCCAAACCTCTGACCAGCCCAACCCTGTCCACTGGGACACCTGGAGCCGCCCAGGGTCCTCCATCCGGGACCTGCATGATGTAACCCAGGGAAGAGGAGTGTGTGGGCTGCTCTACTCTTACGGGCACTGGGGATACCCCTCATGTGTGGTAGGCAGGTGATATTTTTTCTTTGAGTAAATGAATAAACCTCAAAGCAAATACTATATAAGCGTAGCAAAAGGATTCAGCGTTGGCAGAGTAGAAATATGTTGAGTAAAAGTGAATTCTCTGATACTGACCATGGCTTTGAGGCTTTTAAACTAACATCATTTTTCCTTGAACAGTTAACCCCTTCCTTTCCCGAACTCTCAGAACTTCCTGCTCTTTAGCAAATAGAAATATTCTCTACTTTTGTATTAGTTATCTATTGTTTTGGATAAGCTACCTCTAACCTTAATGGCTTAAAACCACCGTATAATCTTTACATTATTTCATAGGCCAACAATCCAACTCTTTGCATTGTCATGCCAAGTAGCCACTTCTGTAGCTACTGTAATCTGGCAGCTGAGTGCAAAGGGTAACCCTAGACCTCTCCGGTACCTGCTGCTGTCCGCTGGCCTCTCTAGGGTTGTGCTGTCCAGCACAGCAGCCATGAGCCATCTGAGCACTTGGAAGGAGACTAGACCCATTAAGAAGTGCTATAAGCCAGGGGTGGTGGTGCACATCTGTAATCCCAGTACTCAGGGAAGCTGAGGCAAGAGGACTGCAAGTTTGAGCCCAGCCTGAGCAATGAGACCCTGTCTCAAAATTAAAAGTAAATAAAATAAAAAGGGCTACAACATATCTCAGTGTGAAGGTCTTTGGTTTAACCTGCAGTACCAGCACCACCCAAAAGTAAATCCTATAAATGTAAACTACCCACTGGATTTTGAAGACTCAGTAGCTATCTCTAATACACACCATCTAAATAATTTTATCTATTGCTTACATGTTGGAATGTTGATCGTTTAAATAATTCGTTACATAAAATATATTATTAAAATAATTGTACCTATTTCCCTTTTACTTCATTATAAAATATTAGACAAGGTAAAATTACATTTGTGGCTTGCACCATCCTGTTTCTATTGGACAAGTGTGCCCAGCTGACCTTTTGCCTGGGTACTCCGAGGCCTGAGGAGGTCTGAAGTATGTGGCCACAGCACAGCAGAACTGTTCCAGGCATCAGGCAAAAGGGGTGCTGCTGGGGAGCAGCTCATCGGTGAGTTAGTGATCAGCCAAGGCTTGGCATTGAGAAAAGAAACCAACACACCATGGGTGACTATAAGTAAGATTTTCCACGGGAGATGTAGAGAATAAAAAGAACTTTGCTGGGCAACCCTGGGAAATACCCTTATTTGAAGGGCAGGAAAAGAAAGAATCTAAGGAGAAGAAGAGAGCGATTCCATAGTGGGCCCTCGTGTCCACCATGGTACACCCCAGAGGGCTCTCTCTGTACACAGACGTCTAGTGAATGCTAATGGCTTGAGTTGTGTTGCACTGTTCTGAGCTGGTCGAGCCTCCCTGTTCCCTGCAGTGCTCTAGCACGTTTAGGCTTCCTCCCTCTCTGTCCAGCTTCTCGCTCTTCCCTTCTAAGTCTGTTAGATAGAAAGAACTCTGTTGCCCAGTTAAACATTCCAAGGTTGTAGTAAAAGCTAGTATGAGTCATCTCACCAGTTCCTGGCTGCTGTAGGTGACTACCAGAAAGTGCAAGTGGCATCGACTTATGTGAAGAATGTCAGTTACCCCTTATAAGGAGCAGTCTGAAAGTAGGTGCTTCCAAGTCTGGGTCAGGATTTAGGTCGCCTTTTGCTTTACTGCCTTATCTTTAGCTTGTCAATTTACTCCCCAGATGTATCACCTCAAAGTTAAAAAACAGCTGCCATATTCCAACCATTACGTCCTAAAATAGTCAAGTTCCTGTTGGAAATAAAATGTCAATCTTCTATGTATATTTGATAGAGACAAAAATATTTGTAAGAAGTTGCCCCAACTGACTTCCATGTAGCTTGTTGGCCAACTTAGCCATGTTCCCATCCCTCAACCAACAACAAGCAAAGAGAAGTGGTATACTTCATGTTATGTACACACACAGAGGTGGGGCCTGGTCGCAAGGGGTATGTGTCACTGGGGGCATGACTTGGAAGGATATATTCTCATCCACCCAGAACCGTAGCCTGGAACAAGAGCCATGGTAAACCTCTCCTCCCTTGAAGTTGCAGGTATTGGGTATTTTACCTCAGAGACAGAGAAGTGACTTAAGACACCAGTGACTAAGGTGCCAGGCTGGCCCTGGCTGAATTATGACTCATTCTTTGGAGGGGGTGGGGAAGATGCCTCTTCCCAGGCATCTTGGCACCAGGAAAGTTGAGCAGCAGTTCTATAAACCGAGAAGAAGAAGGGGGTGTCAATTGGTTAGGAAACCAGTGGTATGTTCCAGGCCTAGTTTTTCTCTTATGTCCTTGTAATTTAAGCTTGAAAGCTTTGAATTTAAGGTATTTACTGTGTCAGGAACAGTTTTTTCACTGCTGAGGAAGATAGCAGCTCGGGTGTTAAAATACGGAGTAGACCCTTCTTACCACCTCTTAGTGGCCAGTGAGACCCAGTGTTCTTGCCTGCTGGGTTACTGAGCCAACACTGCACATTCTGCTGGACTCTAAACTGATCTCGTGGCCAGTTCACGTCCATCTGGGCTGCTGCGGCTAACTATGACTTTTGGACAGTGTTTGGCTAGAAGCCGTGCTTTGCATCTGTACTCCGGCCTGCTCCTTCCAGCCCTTCCCTCTAGTGACTTCCCGTCCATTCCCCCTTCTGCCTGTCATTGGTCTCCCGCAGTCTCAGTCTCCACCAGCCAGTCTCAGTCAGCGTCATGGTCAAGCTCGAGCACGCAGTCTCTTCCTCCACCGTCCACTCTCTTCTATCTGGTGCCCTGCAGCCCCCTTTCCCGGGAGTCACCTGCTGGCTGTGCTGACCCTTCCACATATGGACACAGATGTTGTCCCAGCAAGTTCCAGTGATTCCCTATGGACTGTCGCATGAGGTCTGTCGCCTGCCTGAAAGCTATCTATGAAGCTAATGACAGTGTTGCTTCTTGAGGCGACTCGGGTGAGAGCAGAGCGTGTTGCAGGATTAGCTGGAACCTTTTCCTATAAGAATGGAGTCTGTGTTACTTGTATAATTTAGAAAGAAAAAGAAACCCTCTAACCTGGCATTCACGGCTTCCCACATTCTTTCCAGTCTTTCTCCCACTACTTTCTGCATGAACTTCTCTCTCCATCTAAACTGATGCCCTTCCTGCCCTAAGACATCTTTGAGTTATTGCCAAAACCTCAGCCCAGTGCCAAACAGCTTGCACCTTTCTCTCTTGACCTATGTCATTTTTGCTGCTTTCAGGATCTTTTAGCAGCGGTGCCAAACCTATAGCATGTGTACTGCACGAGCAGTTTGTTATCACTGAGGGATCTGAAAAGTTTGTCTTCACCGCCCTAGACTATCTGACACTGTACCCAGCAGCCTCCCCCACCCAGGTTCTTCCTCCCACGAGCTGCTGTCCTTTTACATCAAGGCGCTGTCCCTTTGTGTCATTCACCTCTGCTCTCTGGAAGCTGTGTGGTAGAGAACATGCTGCCTTTGTCTGTTTACCTGACTTTTACTGGTGACACTTAGCATAGCTGGAGTGACCATGACAATAGGCCATCAGGATTTCAGCTCACACAAGTAGACTTTAAGGTGCACTCCTCAGAAATGTGCCACCTTGGGCTGGGGATTTAGCTCAAGTGGTACCGCACCAACCTTGGGCGCACAAGGGCCCAAGTTTGATCCCCAGTACCGCAAAAGAAAAAAAAAAATGTGCCACCTAAAAATGGGAACACCTGAGCTGTTTTCTTTTGGATGTTCACTTCCTGGTTATATCTCTGACATTGGAGCCTTGAGTCATCATTTCAATACCACATTATTATTTTTCATTGTTGAAATACTTAAGACCCAGCCTTTGAATTTGAGCATAGACATTTACAACCCTCTTTATGTGAGCAGCACTTCTAACTCCAAGATCACCTTGTCAAGGTCACAGGATCTGGGACACGCATTTCTTTTTCTTTTTCTTTTTTTTTGGACAGGGTCTCGCTTTGTAGTTCAGGCTGGCCCTGAGCTCACTATGAAGCTCAGGCAAGCCTCGAACTCAGCAATCCTCCTGCCTCTGCCTCCCAAGTGCTGGGATTACAGGCTTGAGCCACCAAGCCCAGCTGGGACACACATTTCTGCTTTTGTCCCCAGACTGTTGGAGGTTGAGAAGAAAGGGAATGGGCTTTGCAGGTGGAGCAGGTTCTGGGAACCAGCCTAATCTGTTGGTTCCTTCAAGAGGATTTTATCCAGAGTTTTTGAGCTGCACACAGCGCTGTCCATTGGCCTGGAAGAGATAGTGTAGGGTAGGCCAAAGGGGACCGTGGTTGAGGAGAGGAAGTGGGGCCGGAGCTGTCAGAAATGCTGAACTGAATGTGGAGGACTGAGGCTTGTGCCTAAGGCTTCAGTAAAGTGGTGGGATGGCACATTGCAGCCCTCGCCTAGGCTGCTGCTTGCCATGGTTAATGATTGCGCTCCAGGCAGCACTTAGACTGGCATTTCAACGGGTCTAGAATGTGAATTCTTGCAGGGGAGGCAGCAGCACAATCCTGCTTTGTTCCAGTTCTTTGAGAACTAAGGACATAATTTTTAAAACAATAACCCTCCTTCCTAGGCTGTCACTGTTTGCTCCCAGGACTGCACAGTACTGTTTGGTCTCTGTTGTTTGTGTATCAGCTTTGTGCTCCTTGCCCCATGTAGCAGTCAGTAGAAGGAGAATTTGGTTTATAGGAGGGTCAAGGATGTGTTAACTGCCATTCTATGTCAGTTGCTGCTAAAGGGACACAGATCAGTCTCTCACTCACTCGTTCTCTGGGTCATCTGTCCAGCAAACACTCTTCAGGCCTTGATTTTTTTTATCCAGGGCCTGACAGTCAAACAGGGCAGTCAGATTCTAGGAACTGTTTGGAGTAAAAAAGAAGAAGAAATGGTGCTTGCATTAAGAAGCTATAATCAGCATTTATTATTGTTGTTGTTAATGGCCACTGACACCATTTTTGACTCCCTTTTACTATAACAAGGATCCAGACCAGAGGTTGGTTGGCCCTTGAAACTCCCTTGAGTGCTTCTTATACAGGTGGTAGATATGGGCAAAGACAGGGGAAAGAGCTGCCAGGGGGTTAAGTCTGGCAAAAAAGACAGATGGTCTTAACCAAGGGACCGGAGGTTTCTGGGGGCCTCGACACTTCTGGGGTGCTTCTCCCAGCAGCATTAGTTGACTTGGAGCTTATTATGAATCCACAGGGGGCATCCCACCAACAGCCCCATCCAGTCATGCTGGATTAGAACTGCTGCCTTTTAACATGGTTACAAAGTGCTGGTGAGATGGGATTCAGTACCATGAAATCCAATGAGCTTGCCAGAGCAGGGAGTGTGTAGAAAAGAGGTGAGAGCCTGGGGTGCAGGCTGAGCACTCTAACATCAGAAAGTGGGGAGAAGAAGAGAAAAGGATCAGGTGGTTGAGAAGGAAGGGAGGAGGGAGGAGAGCTACGCTGCCAGTCAGTTGAGGGTTCTTTTACTCAATTCAGACAGAAACGGCAAATGGGCAAAGTGCTGCACTGCTCCTCTGGTACTGCAGACATCTCAGAGGGAAAAGTTTCAAGGGTTCAAAGGAATCGCCTGTGTTAGATCAAGAAAGAAGAGCGCTAAGAATCAGATTAATCATCAGTGTAGCCACACTGGGAAGTGGAGCTGATGGAGGTGTTCAGGTCACAAGGCTTCACCCTCAACAGTGGGTCACTGCAAGACCAGATGTTTCCACTTTGGTTTGTTGTGCTGATTTTCTGCCCCGTAATGAGGCAGCAGGATGCAGCCCTTCCACCCTGGATGTCCAAGCCCTCAGAGCACTGATGGTACACTGATCTTGAACTTTCCAGAGAGACTCACCACCTTCCTTCCATCCAGGGGACCTTTCTCCTCTGGCTAATAGCTTCAGATTGCAGGTCCTGCTGTACCAAAACAACAATGTGCTGTTTTAGCTGATTATTTTGTATAGTTAAAATAGTGAAACAAGGGTCAAGGAAGGTTAACAAATCTCCTTTCTTGAAAATGTCACCACTGAGCATGTAGGACTGGTAGCATCAGGAGATATATTCTAATAGGGATGGCTTTTAAATATACCTGGGATACTATTTTCGTTTTTAGAACCTATAATCCATGATAGTCTCTAATGAGAATATATTTAAAGCTATTTGCATGAAGTGTGTGTTACTTTATGTGGTAGCAGATTTTTTTCCTAGTTTGTGCACTCACTGACATTAAATTGATTCTGCAAAAGGAAACAAATGGAATGTAAAAATAGCAAAAGAAGAGTTATTATTTACAGAGGATATAATTATATGGAATACAAAGAGAATCAAACCATTTTTAATCCAACCTTTTATTTGAATACAACTATTAAGTTTCCATGCAGTTGTGGTACCTAACATGTAACCTTTCCCCTGTGTTCCCCAATGGTGACATTGTGCAGAACTGTTGTAGAGTCTCATAACCAGGATATTGACATTATACCATCAAGATATGAAACATTTTATCTCCCACAGAAGTTCCCTTCTTGTCCTTTTTTTAGCAGTAGCCATTTTCTCCCACCATCACCTGCTTCTATAAGCACTGGCAACCACGAACCTACTCCCTTATTCTAGAATGTTGTATAAGTGAGCTCACACAGTACACATCCTTTTCTGGTTGGCTTCTTTACATTTAGCATAATTATCTGGAGATTGTATGTAAGTTATTGTAGGTATCAAAAGTGCAAAACAGGCATGACAGCACAAACCTGGAATACTGGGACTTAGGGAAGCTGAGGCAGGAGGATCACAGAGTTGAGCCCAGCCTGGGCAATTTAGCAATTTAGAAATACCCTGTCTCAAAATAAACAATATAAAAGGGCTTCGGATATAGCTCAGTGCTGAAACCTTAGGTTCATTGCCTAGCATTGCAAATAAGTGAGTAATTGCAGTCTTCTGAATTGCTGGAAAGTATTCCATGACATGAATGCACCCTTATTTGTTTAGCCATTTGAGTTGAAACACCCTGGGTTGTTTCCAGGCTTTAGCTATCATGAATTAACTGTTATTCTCGTATAGATTTTTGTGTGAACATGAGTCTCTATTGCTCTGAGATGAGTACCCTGCTGTGTGCCTGCTGAGTCATACTGTAGTTACAAATTTAGTTATTTAAGAATCTCCCACATGACATTCTGGGTTGGCTGTGCCATTTTATACCTTCACCACACTAGATGAATGACCTAGTGCCTCCCCACCCTCCCTCACATTGGTGGTGTCATTACTTTTTGTTTTAGCCATGCTGATGAGTGTGTAATATTTCTCACTAGGTTTTCTCCCTTCTAATTTTGTTTTTGATTTGCATTCCCCTGAAAGGCTAATGATGAACACTTTTCACATGCTTATTTGCGTTTGTATGTCTATTTGGTAAAGTTTTTTGTGTCTTTTACCTATGTTCTTTTTAATTGGATTGCTGCTCAGTGTTGAGAGTTCTATATATTTTAGAACTACTAGTAGTTTGTCATATGCATGGTTTCTCCTGTCATTTATCCTTTTTCTTTTTATGGATTCCAGTTTATCAGTTTTTCCTTTCATGGCTCATTCTTTTTTTTAATCATTAAAATTATATTTGTTTCTTTTGGCTTAAATCTAAGAACTGTTTGTCCCACCCTGTATCTTAAAGGTTTTCTCCTATTCTTATTCTACAAGTGTAATAGGTGTATCTCTGATATTTAAGTCTGCCTTCTGTTCTGGGTTATGTTTAGTAGCAACCAGTGTTAGCTTCTCCTGTGCCACTGACCCTCCTCCTCATTCCTCTGGCTCTCGCCGGGGGCTGTCAAGCTGCCCTCGCACCATGGTGGGAAAGGCCCTCTCTTGTCTGTTGCATGGCTTTGCCTCTTCATTGAAAGTCAGTGGGGCCTATTTGTGCGGGTCTGTTTTGGACTCTCCTTTATGATCCATTCATTTATGTGTCTGTTACTTTGCCAGTGCTTCCTAGTTTTGATTACTATGCCTGTAGGTAAATCTTTACACTGGCTTGGTTCTCTCTTCTGTGTTCCATGTCTTTCCTTATGAATTTTTTTTTTTTTTGAGACAGGGTCTCGCTTTGTAGTTCAGGCTGGCCCTGAGCTCACTATGTAGCCCAGGCAAGCCTGGAACTCAGCAATCCTCCTGCCTCTGCCTCCCGAGGGCGGGGATTACAGGCATGAGCCACCACGCCCTGCACTGTGGTATGTGGTATTGATTGCTGGTGGGCGTGAGTCACCACACCCAGCACTGTATGTGGTTACTGGGATTGAACTCAAGACCTTGCGCTTGCGAGGCAGGCGCTGGAACCACTGAGCTAATCCTCCGGCCCAATCCTTATGAATTTTTAAATAAGCTACAGTTACTAACATCTTGTTAAATATTAAAATTGCATTGATTAGTGTGTCAATTTGGGGATAACTTCCATCTTCATTGTGTTGTCTTCTAATTCATGAACATGATGTGTCTCTCTATTAATTTAGTCTTTTGTTTGTTTGTTTGTTCTGTGGTACTGCAGATTGAACTCAGTACCTTGAGTTTGTCAGGCAGGCAGCATCACCTCTGAGCTAGATCCCCAGCACCTAATTTAGATATTTTATGCTTCATCAATTTTGTGTGGTTTTCAGTATATAAGTCTTATACATCTTTGGTTTTTTAAATTTTATAACAGATTGTAAATGGTACTATATTTAATCTTTTCTATGTGTTCTTGGTTTATAAATAGAATTACAATTTAATTTTAAAGTTTACCTCACCTTGACAATTTAATTTTTTTGCTCTAAGAGATTTAAAAATAGAGTCCTTGGGCATCGTGTATGAAAATAGAACAGTTTTATCTGCCTCTTTCTGACTTTCATGCCTCTTAATTCCTGTTCTTCCAGCCCTGGGTAAGTGAAGTGATGAAAGCAGACATGCTTGAAATTTTTCACCATTAAGGAAAATTTTAACAAATTGAGAAGTTTCTCTATTTTTATCACAAATGAGTATTACATTTTATCAGATTTAAATTTATAAATTCAATTTCCTTAGTAACTATTAAGTGGTTAAAACTTATTCAGCTATTAAAATTATTCATTACACATTAGAAATTGTGATGATTTGTGTTTTTGAGGACTTGGTCCATTTCATGGAAGTGTTTCATGTGTGCAGGATTTACTATTTTTTCGATGCCCTAGGTTTGGGAGTGACATCTTTTTCTCATGTCCGGTCATCTTTCTCTTTTTTCCTTTTCGGTTTTACTAGAGCTCTGTCAATTGTATTGATCTCTTCAAAGAACCAGCTCATGATTACATAGATATCCTCTGTTGTTTTGTCTTTCATATCATTGATTTCTTCACTTTATTATTTCCTTCTGTTTGGTTTAAATTTATTTTGTTCTTTTCTTTCTAGTTTCTTGAGGTGAGAGAACTTTGACTGTTGATTTGAGACGTTTCTTTTTTTTTTTTTTTTTTGAGACAGAGTCTCACTTTGCAGTTCAGGCTGGCCCTGAGCTCACTATGTAGCCCAGGCAAGCCTCAAACTCAGCAATCCTCCTGTCTCTGCCTCCTGAGTGCTGGGATGACAGACGTGAGCCACCACACCCGACACTGTGGAATGTGATGCTGATTGCTGGTTGATTGCTGGTGGGCGTGAGTCACCACGCCCAGCATTGTTGTATGTGGTTACCGGGATCAAACTCCGGACCTTGCGCTTGTGAGGCAGGCGACGGAACCTCTGAGCTAAATCTCCAGCCCGACTGTTCTTATTTTTTATTTATTTTTTTTTTTTTTGCTTTTTGGAGACAGGGTCTTGCTTTGTAGTTCAGGCTGGCCCTGAGCTCACTATGGTGCCCAGGCAAGCCGCCGCGAACTCAGCAATCCTCCTGTCTCTGCCTCCCGAGTGCTGGGATTACAGGCGTGAGCCACCACACCCAGTATTATATGTGGGAACCGGGGATCAAACTCAGGTCCTTACACTTGCGAGGCAGGCGCTGGAACCACTGAGCTAACCCTCCGGCCCTCGACTGTTCTTATTTTTGAATGAATGGATTTAGTACTGTAGATTTCTCTCAGCAGTGCTTTATCTGTATTCTATGGATTTTGATATGCTGTATTTTCATTTTCATTCAGTTCTATGTGTTTTTTAAAATTTCCCCTGGAACTTTTTCTTGGAATTATATTTACAAGAGTCACAGTCACTGTAGTAGGCCTCAAAATTAATATGCAATATCTGTTTAAGTAACAGTATATGATCAAGTACATAGTAATAAACATAATAGAATGTGGATAATCTACATGAGAAGTTTTAAAATGCAATTGAAGAATTCCAAAAAAATGTTAACAAATTAAAACACATGTCACATTCTTTTTTCAATGAGTATTATTATATTTTTTTCAGATGTATATTATGAAATGCATATGGGTAGAAACTGGTTACTATGGAGCCATCATCGTATACAGTTACCCTATGAGAGTGTGTGACAAGATCAGCTACTACTCATTTTGAGGAAAATCTACTCATTTTGCAAAAACCCTGAATCGTGTAACCCACAAGTCATCCACTAGTTCTCTAGACTTGTTCACCTGCCTTTCTGCTGCTCTGCATCCTTTTACCTGCACTTCCTCATTTACATGCCATGTTCTTAAATCAGCATCATAAATCTTAATTCTAAGTTAATTTTAATATGGTTCCAGTGAAGAAATTATATAATTTTTAAAAATTTTTCCTTTGAGACAAGGTCTCCCTTTGTAGTCCAGGCTGCCTGGAATTCACAGCAATCCTCCTGCCTCAGCCTCCTAAGTGGTAAGATTACAGATGTGTGCTTCTACAGCTGGCAATAATTTTCTTTAAAGAATTAGTCTGACAGTGCTAGGCGTGGTGGCGCACGCCTGTAATCCCAGCACTTGGGAGGCAGAGACAGGAGGATTGCTGAGTTCGAGGCTTGCCTGGACTACATAGTGAGCTCAGGGCCAGCCTGAACTACAAAGTGAGACCCTGTCTCAAAAAAAAAAAAAAAAAAAGAATTAGTCTGATTCTGAGTTCATGTGGAAAAATATTGCAAAGTAACAATAAACAAGAAAAATATTAAGATAAGACCAATTATAAAACTATAGCAATTGATGGGCCAGAGATTTAGCTCAGTTGTTCCAGTGCCTGCCTAGCAAACTCAAGGTCCTGAATTCAGTCCCCAGTAACCACAAACACAATATAGGGCGTGGTGACTCATGCCTACCAGCAATCAGCACCACATACTACAAAACCAGGCATGGTGGCTCATGCCTGTAATCCCAGCATTCAGGAGGCAGAGGCAGGATTGCTGAGTTTGAGGCTTGCCTGGGCTACATAGTGAGCTCATGGGCCAGCCTGAACTACAAAGCAAGACCCCGTCTCAAGAAAAACAAACAAGCAAACAAAAACTATAGCAATTGAATGCAGTGGTACCAGCATGAAAAAATAAGAAAGAGAATGTCAAGAAATAGACCCAAACACAAAACAGAATTTATTTATTTTGGTGACAGTCTCACTATGTAGCCAGGCTAACCTCAAATTCATAATCTTCCAGCCTCAGCCTCCAGTGTGTTGGGATTACAATGTGCCGCTACACCTAACTAATAAGGGAATTTAGTATATGATGAAGATGACATTTAAACCCAGAAGGTAAAAGCGAATTCTTCAGCAATTGCTGTTGGCAAACTATCTTATGGAGCATTAGTATTCTTCAGTATTTCACATGGATAAATTATTGAATCATAGAAAATTAAACCATAAAAATACTGGAAAACCTGGAAACATTTCAAAATGGTCTTGAGAGAAGACTTGACTGTGACACAAAATGGCAATAAAATAAAAGATCCATTTGACTGGAAAAGCTTTTTTGCACAGCAAACACATCATAAAGTCAGGATATGGGCGATTTGGATCTCCTCTGACAAAAAGGCAGCTTTCCCAATAAGCAGCGAGTTCCTTCAAGTTGATAAGAATGAACCAACTGTTCAGTAGAGAAATGAGCAAAGAATAAGAATAACTCAAAAACAGTCTCACTCAGAGCAAGAGAAGCACAAGAGAGACACGAACTTCTGTGTACCAAGTTGTCAGGAATCAAACACCAGCTAATCACACAGGACACTGGAGAGAGACCAGAACTCCCCACACTGCTGTGGGGCCGACCCTAGAGTGTCCCATCATATTTCTCTTTGACTCAAAAACTCTACATCCATATATTTATCCTGAAAATAGTCTTTGAAATCTTAGAAATCACATTTATCCAAAGATACAAATTGCAGCAATTTTCCCTATCAAACAATTACAAGCAACCTAAATGCCTGTCAGTAGGAGATTGAGTAAGTGAATTGTGAGATACGCATACATTGAAATACTGTGTAGCTGTTACAAGTAATAAAGTACCTTTATATGAACTAATATCTAAGATATGTGTTACTGAAACAAAGTAGAAAAAAATAGGTGAGTATGTATATTTTTTCCTTTTAAGTCTTTGTAGGCACCAAGCATCTCGGGATGGATACACAGGAAACTGGCCTTGTACAGGGGCTGAGCGGACTTGGGAAGTTCATGAGCAGGTTGGGAGGGAAGTTCACTTACAAACATACTTAAACTATATACACTTTTATATCTATATTTCATACCATGTGAAAGGATTAGCTATTTTAAAAAATAAGTCAAACAACTCTTTAAAGACCTAAGAATCCCAAAAGAAGGAGTGTAAGAGAATATGTGATGTGTCTATGTGTGCACATGTGCATACACATGCACGTGCATGTGGGTTTGTTGCTAGAGATGGGTACTGTACCACTAAGCTACATCCCCTGCCCTTTTTATTTTTTATTTTGGCACAGAGTCTCACCAAGTAGCCCAGGCTGAGCTCATACATACAAGCCTCCTGACTCCACCTCCCCAGAAGCTGGGGTTACAGGTGTGTAAACTAGTCTTCTCTGAGCACACACTAAAAATCCAGGGAAAGGAGGCACATGAACCAGGAGTCAGGTTCTACTTTGATTCCCATAACAGTGCTGTGGGGCAGATCTGTTCTCTTTCAAATGGCAATAAAATATTCGTACAAAAATTTGTTTTCCAAGGACTATTTTTTTTCTTGCTGTACTGGGGATTGAACTCAGGACCTTGTGCTTGCCAGGCAGGTGTGGTGCTACTAAGCTATATCCCCAGTCCTCCAACTAGGTTTCTCTACATTACTTCATTGCAACTCCAACACCCTCAGCTAGGCAAAGAAAGTTTTATTAATCCAGATATGCAAATAAGAATACTAAAGCAGCAGCTATGGAGTGAGAGATAAGAATACGCGCATTTGAACTCTCACTCTGGATTCTTGCCACATATTTCCTTAGGTGTGAAGTGAACACAGTAATACCTGTACCACCTGTCACCCTGGATTATTGTTAGGATTGAATGACCGCGATTCTGAATAATGTCAAGAATTAGCATTCTAATGATGTCCTGTGCCTTCACTCCTTCCATTAAAATGATTAAAACCTTAATCTTGAAAATGTTTTACAAGAGAGGAGAGACCACAGTGATGAAATCAATGTACCCATCCCCTGCTTTATGGTTTTTCAATACCTGGCCATCTATATTCCTACCCAACCTCCCTTTATTTTCCTTTACTAATCAAATTTTAAAATTTGAGATAGGGGGCCGGAGGGTTAGCTCAGTGGTTCCGGCGCCTGCCTCGCAAGTGCAAGGTCCTGAGTTTGATCCCCGGTGACCACATATAATGCTGGATGTGGAGACACGCCCACCAACAATCAACACCGCATACCACAATGCCGGACGTGGTGGCTCACGCCTGTCATCCCAGCACTCGGGAGGCAGAGACAGGAGGATTGCTGAGTTCGCGGTGGCTTGCCTGGGCACCATAGTGAGCTCAGGGCCAGCCTGAACTACAAAGCGAGACCCTGTCTCAAAAAGAAAAAAAAAAAAAAAAATTTGAGATATTTCCCTAATACCTTCTCAGTGGGCCAATGGTTTATCTAGACAAGACTGGGGATGTAGTATAGACACTAATGGTTTATTTAAGATTGTTTTTATATATTAAGAATTCATATTTTGGGCCAGAGATTTAGCTCAGTGTTTCCGGCACCTGCCTTGCAAGAGCAAGATCCTGAGTTCGATCCAGGTAACCACATAGAATGCTGGGCGTGGTGACTCATGTCCACCAGCAATCAACACCACATACCACAGTGCCGGGGGTGGTGGCTCACGCCTGTAATCCCAGCACTCAGGAGGCAGAGACAGGAGGATTGCTGAGTTCAAGGCTTGCCTGGGCTACATAGTGAGCTCAGGGCCAGCCTGAACTACAAAGCGAGACCCTGTCTCAAAAAAAAAAAAAGAATTCATATTTTTAGACACATGGCAGAAGGACATGGCACAGGATAGATGTTTAGTTCACAGCCATAGTTTTTAAGCCTTGCAGTGAACAGGTAGGAAACGTGTGTGCATGTACATATACATGTACACACACATGCCCATGCTTGTGATCAAGATAAAATATATGGATAAAACCACTGTTGGTCCCAATCAGGACCTCACAGCCACAGTCAGAACTACAGGGTTTTACCTAATCGACATTCATCTGCTAACTGAAAATCTTATTTCTCAATATTAATATTATGACATATGTTTTTCCCCACAATGAACATGTAAGAGTTTTAGAATAATAATAATAATACCAGAGTGCATCCATAATAAAATTACTGGAACCAATTTATGATTTCTTGAGAAGAGGGTGAGGCAGCTCTTTTTATTCATGGGCTATATCCACCAAATAAAATGTAACCAAATTCCATGTTTTAATTTCTCTAGGGGTATTATGTCAACTATTGATATTATAGGTTCATTTGTCTCATTATTTACTTTCAGTTTTAGGGATTTATGTTAGCTCTTTTAGGGTTTTTGTCATTGTTTTGTTCTTTTTTTTGCAATATCAGGGACCCTGTGCTTGTGAAGCAGGCAGTAGCACCACTGAGCCACATCTGCAATCCCTGTTGTGTTTATAATGTCAAATATATGTATATCCTAAAGCAACATAGCAAAGTATACCATAAGTTTCTAACTTAGGAACTTTTTTTTTTTTTTTTTGAAACTGGGTCTCACTTTGTAGTTCAGGCTGTCTCTGAGTTTACTATGTAGCTCAGACAAGCCTCAAACTCAGCAATCCTCCTGCCTCTGCCTCTCAAGTGCTGGGATTATAGGCATGAGTCACCACGCCTGGTTGATTCAGGAACATTTGAGTTGCAAATTTTCACAGGTATGAACAGATCTTACATTTGCTGACTTAGTGCTTTCCACTGTGTATTTGTGTCAAAAGTTTGTAAGATTTACTTTGTGAAACTTATAAACAAATCTGACTTCCAAACATTACCCTGGAACAAAACTCATTTATAAGTCAAGGACTGACTGTATTCAAAGTCAGCTTTGAATGTACAGGCCCTGTCACCTTATTTCCCTCCATGGCCCATTTAAAATGCAGTTGATACTTTATCCTTTTGATAACTTTTAAAAATATATAATATATACATGTATACTTTTGCATTCCTTCTCTTTTTCTTAAATGAATAATAACATATTAAACTTTTTCACATCACATTTTTTTCAGTTAATAACCTGGTCTCACAACATAGGTGTAAAAGTTACATTTCAAACAGGCTCTGAGGCCTAAGGTTGCAGGGTAAAGGAGCAGATGCACACTTATTGCACTGCACATTGCCACACTGTCTTACTGCTGTGACCTTTATCATAGTCTGCAGACACACGCTCATGCAAAGCATGTGATTCAATGAGACCTCTTGTCTGTACTGAGAAAAGTTAGAAATGATGGTCCCAAAGAACTGGAGCTGGGAATGAAGTCCCCCACACGCTCCCTCACGGCCTAGAGGGGCAGTAACCTACACAGCTGTACTTTGTGCTCGCTTCATGGGTGGAGAAACTGAGACTCACATAGGTCCGAGCCCTCCCCTCGAGGAAACAGTAAATGAGAACTGAACATTGTAAGCTTGGGTTCCCTTCCTTTGTGTTATGGATTTGTTTACAGTCAGCTCAGTTTGCTTCTTTTCTGTAGACAGGGAAGAAAAGCACAGTAGTTCTCTAAAGGAAGGTGAGAAATTAATGAGATGATTTGGGGTCAATCCTCCCTGGGAGGAGGAGAGAGACTCTGCGCTGTAGCCGGACCCCTTTAGCCGAAGAGAGTCGGCATCGAGACTCTGGCGTCAGCCCTGAGTGACACCTGGAGGACACGGGGACAACCCCTCCCCAAGAGCACTGTGGTTGAGCCCTTTGCGGACCCTTCTCATCTCTCAGGGCTCTGAGCTTCAGAAAAGAGGTCCTAGGCCCTGCGGACTTCACGCGCGGGTGTGGACAAAGTGAAGGAGCAGTCATTTCCCCAGTGAAGGAGCACGCTGCACACACAGGCCTCTCCCTCTCCGGAGTAACCTGGGCTCTCCCTGTGCTTGCCTCGAGACAGGTTGACTGACTTATGTGCAGTGCGGGGCCCCGGAGTTCCCCTGCTGTCTGCACGCTGCTGCGGAGCCGGCCCTGGTGCTGCGCGGAGGAGGCTGAATGAGGTGGAAGAGGTGAGTGGGACCCGCGTGGCCGTGAGGTTTCGCCTCCTGTCGGGCATCTTCCCGAGGTGGTTGCTTCCTTCTCCTCGGGGATGAAAGACCCACCTCCAGGGCCTCCCCAGGAGCCTGGCACGAAGGGCAGGGCGGGGACTCCTCCTCCCTGCAGCGCAGTCTGCGGTGGCAGCCTCGCCACTGTCCCCCCTGTCCGCTGACCTGGAGAATGGGGGCCCAGCTTTGCTCGTGGACAGAACTCCCCCTTAGCCTGGGGCTCCACAGCCTGGGAGGCTGCTGAGTGACAGCCCTGGCATATGCCAGGCAGCCAAGCACCCTCCTCTGGGCGGGCCAGGACCTGGCGGATGGACAGCTGTGTCCAGGGTCTGTGTGGTTCTTCCCACCAGAGCTTCCCGCTGCTCTGCCTGCTCCTGTTTTCCCAGCCAGGTGGCACAGCTTCGATTCTTTTAGAGGAATAACTGGCTGCCCAGAGGATGCAGGGCAGGGCGGGCTGACCCAAAGCCTGGCCTCCTTTTCCACTGGGTTTGACCCTCTCTTCCTGAGCATGTGATGGGGACGTGCCGCAGCATGCTTTCCCCCTCACTGTACACGGAGGATTCTGATCATGAAACTGCCATGGCCATTCATTTGAATAGACAAATAGTGTCTCTAACCCTGAATGCGAACAAGATGGCGGGTACAGCGGTGTCCCGGGGTCACTGTGCCTCCTCCTGCCGCTTTTCATGCACTCTCCCCACTGTCTGTCCCATCCCCAAAACCTCCTCTGGCCTCCTGGGGTGCACACACCCCGTTGCCTGTCCAGACCCTAGGGAACCTGGGGCCTCCCATTTCTGGTGACGGCAGCCTCTCCTGCAGCAGCAGATCTGGAAGTTGCCAGTAACCAGGTGCCCAGGTCCAGCTGTTGCCTCTGCCCACTGCCGGGCTCACCACCCGTCCCGTTGGCTAGGTGCGTCATCCTTTTTACAGTGTATCTTTACACCGGCTGTGTCCTTTGACTCCCTACAACCATATGATATGAGCAGAGTCTGGGTCATCATTTCTGTTTGATGGATGCAAAACCTGAGGCTCCAAGACGTCACTTCCAGCCCTTTGTGGTGGTACACACCTGTAATCGCTGGTACTCGAGAGGCTGAGGCAGGAGGGTCACAAGTTCCAGCACACCTTGCACAGTTTAATGACTTAGTGAGACCCTTCTCAAAATAAAAAATGAGAAGGGCTTGGGAGGCAGCTCGGTGGTAAAACGCTTGCCTCACGTGTATGAGGCCTCCATGTTGGAGACAGAGACAGAGACGGAGAGGGAGAGGGAAAGGCTCACTAGAGTAGTGATGGCCCTCATGAAGGGCTGTTCCCCTCGCCACACCCTTGTATGCAGCCACACACTGCAAAGCGGGAGCTTATCAAAGACTCTCAGACGCATGGAGGGATTTAAGGACAGAGCAGAGAGCACACGTGCATGCAGGGACACGGGGACTCTGGGAACAATAATCCTTGCTAGGGGAGCTGAGCTGGGTGATTTAGCTGGTGACAGTGGCCTGGATAACAGTGCGACACTTGAGTACACTACCCTCTGCTCGCACGCAGCTCCCCATAGTCCTGCTCACAGCAGCCCTCGAGGTAGGACCTGTGTCGCCCCCACTTTACCCGACAACAGAATCAATGCGTGCAAAGGTTACTGTGCTTACCTAGGATCCCTCATCTGCCCCTTCTAAGAAAGCGCCAGCACCTGGATTTGAGTACCAGCCGTCCAGCCTGGGGTCTGCACAGTGGGCCCTCGGGTTGGGGCTGCGTTTCAGTGGTGGCGGTGGCGGTGGCGGTGGCGGTTGTTCCAAGTGGCATCAGAACGCTGCAGAAGGTTTCTGAGCAAGTGTCTGCACAGGTGTCTGCCGGGTTCCAGGTGTGAGTGTGACTTTGTGGGCCAGCTGGGAAGCCTCCGAAGGAGCCCTCCTTCTCCGGCTGGTCTCCCTCTGTTCCCGGGCCACTGCCATCTGCAGCAGCCCCAGGCATCTGCTCCCAAAGGTCCCTGCCCTTCTCCGGCTCCTCCCTCCCCGGCCTGAGGCACCTTCTCCCTCCGCACCCCAGGGCGTCAGCTCACTGTCCGCTCAGGTCCCCCTAACGCCACCACCGACGCATGGCAGGGAGACTGCCCAGCTCCCCCAGGCCTTCAGTTTCCCAAATGGATCCATTCAGTTAATTGCAGTCCCACTTCTAACACCTCTGCCTGTCAGGGGAAGCTGGGCCGCTTCTTTCCAGAACATCACCTCGGCCGCAGACACACAGCTGCAGACTGACGGGGGCAGGCCAGGGGCTCACTGGGACTGTGTCTTGCTTCCCCACTGGCGGCCTCCTCACTGACTCCAGGCCCCACTTAGCCGCCTCTTCCCGTGGTGCGGAGACCAGCAGGGCAGCTGCGGGGCCGTGGGTGACACCAGGGAAAGCTTGCCCTCAGTGCTGCATCTGCTTCCTTTCTGCTGAAGCGACGCCATCGCTTCTCCTCTCTGGCCTCTTCTGCTAACCCCACACACCCTCTTTCTCCGAGGGGCCGGGTAGCTGTGCTGGAGCACACCGCCCTCTGATTTCCTGTTTTGAGTGAGAGGACCAAAGATTCGAGCAGAGGATGTCCCCAGGCTTCCCGAATAGCCCTGCAGCGACTGCTGTGTTTGGCATCAGCACTCGAAGCTGCCGGCTCCTAGACCAGGGGCACCTCTTGAAACTCAGGGCAGCCCTGACCCATCCAGCCCGCGCATCGTCACCCCCTCCCCAGCCTCTGTCTCCTCCTCAGTCCTGCAGCCTGTGGAAGCCTCCGGACAGCAGTTGGATGCTGACTGCTGTCTCTTTGGGATGTAAACACAGAAGGCAGGGGAGAGAGGGGAGGAGCAGATGCCAAGCCCTCCTGCTGGCTCACTCTTTCCTCCCCTGCCCTGCTTGTCACCAATAATAGGAATTTTAAAAATACAACTGGGGGGCCGGAGGGTTAACTCGGTGGTTCCGGTGCCTGCCTCGCAAGCGCAAGGTCCTGAGTTCGATCCCCGGTAACCACATATAATGCTGGGTGTGAAGACACGCCCACCAACAATCAACACCGCATACCACAATGCGGACGTGGTGGCTCACACCTGTCATCCCAGCACTCGGGAGGCAGAGACAGGAGGATTGCTGAGTTTGCGGCGGCTTGCCTGGGCACCATAGTGAGCTCAGGCCAGCCTGAACTACAAAGCAAGACCCTGTCTCAAAAAGCAAAAAATAAATAAATAAATAAATACAACTGGGATGTGCTGGCCTTGGAATACCAGCAGCTAACCTGCTATTGATAGGATGGAAGTTACTTCAGAGGAGCCAGCTCGGTCCTCTTGACTTCGAAGTCCCGGGTCCTACAGGGAGGGGCTGGTGTGGTAAGGTCTTCGCAGTGCTTTGAGAAACAGACGAGGCAGACTGGGAGGAGGAGGGCTCCCCGGCCAGGGACCCACAGGAGGTTCCCTTTCTCCCTGGCCCAGAGCAGACCCTGCCCGCGCCTCTCACCCTACAGCGGCTGCCAGGCCCTTGTGTGGTTCTCCGAAGCCAGCCCACGCCCTCAGGCAGCACAAGATACCGTGATGGGATGGAAGGTCAGCCCCCTGTCTCCACTCGGAGTGTCTCCTGTAGTCTTGCACGCCTCTCTGTCTCCCCCTTTCTCCCCTCCAGTAGAGCTCAACCTGCGGTTTTTTAACTGGCCTTAGAACTATGCTGAGTTAAAACTGGGCTTGGGATCTCCTAGCTGAGGCAGGAAAGCAGCTCCGCAGGAGGTGTCGTGAGTTCCCCGAGGTGATCCTCACCCAGGCAGCTGGGGACCCAGCAGGTACTCGGTGATGGTACGCAGACTGCTGTGAGGATGGCTGGTGGGATGCGCAGAGCCATCTTCCTTTGGGAGAGCTGGAGAGGAGAGCAGAGAGGACAAGGCAGAGGCTGACATTTGATCAGAAGATGTTTCTAGAGCTACTTTCCCACTGTACAGCACTTTATAACTTTCTGTCTAGACAGCAGCTGGACAGTGATTTACCTGAGGCGACGCACAAGAACTTAGCCCTGGATGTTTTTATTCTATTTTATTTGACTAAGTATTCACATGTTAAAATTACAAATCTCCAAGCCTGATGTTTCCTCAAACTTTTATTTTCAACTTATGATTTTCTTCTTAAATCTTAGATTCTAATAATCATTTGTTTCATCCCATTTGTGAATTCAACTTTGTTCCTCTGAAATTTGGTTCACTTTTTTTTTTTTCATACCAGAGATTGAACTCACCTCTGAAATTTGAAACTTTATTTGTAATGATTCTGAAACCAGTTCTCCCCACGTTGCCCAGGCTTGGCCCAAACTGCTGAGCCGAGTGATGTTCTGGCCCTGGCCTTCTGTAGGCTCTTGCCACTGCACCTGGGTTACTTTTTGAGGTGTTTTGGGTCTTACACCAGTTGTAAAGCACCCTATCCAGCCTCGACCTTTCAGCCTCCATCCTCTGTCCTGCCCAGGCCCCTCCTTCGCTCCCACCCTGTCACTCAGGCTGTCACCCCTCACCCCAGCCTTTGCCAAGCCACTCCCCTGGATGACCTGCTGATGCCAGTCCTGGGCTGCCTGGAGAGGATCTGGGAATTTCTCTGTCCAGCTGGGAAGATGGGCGGTGCCTAATTGCTGGGAAAACTTTCTTCCTGTAGGCAGAAGACAGGGAGCCAAGGCAAGGGAGAAGCCAGGGCTCCAGTGACAGTGAGGTGGGCTCTCCTCCTGCCTGTCCCTCTCAGAGAGACAGTTTGTTTCTTCTCTTGGGGGTGGGCTCCTCCAGGTGTCAGCGGACCACCTGGTGACATTGTCAGCTGGTGGCAGGTGAGACCAGTATACATCCTGGCCTGCTACCCAATGTTGACTTGGGCTTCCTCCCCATTTGGGTTAATCTGTGCTGGAAGGTGACCACTCAGAGCTCAGGCCACTCACAGGGGACGGGTGGAGCCTGAGAGTAGACATGCAGGCTTTGGTCAAGCCAGTGCATCACATGTGTCAGGCCAGCTATGCGTGGGCTGTGTACTGCCCACACAGGAAGACCTTTTCCATCCAGACATTTCCTCGTCTGCCCTGGACATTAGTGATAGCGAAAGGAATGCAGTGCCCTTGAAGGGCCCAGAGAGCTGATGGCTTGTAGCATGAGTGATGTCCTGCGCTGTGACCCAGTGACCTCTGGGCTGTGCTGTGGGCCCATAGCAAGGCCAGGCTGAAGACCGAGGCTGCCTGTACTACTCGGGCTTGCTTGCAGTGCAGGCTGGGATGTTCAGGGCTTCAGCTGGTCTTGGGTCACAGAGACATTGAGAGATAGCAGCCCTACTTTTGTATGGATAGGGATATAGGTAAAGGATATTCTCAATGGCCATGTATGCTGGGAAGAAATAAAGAAAAATAGGCCTAAAGATCTGCAGTGAGCAGGTAGATTTGTGGCATTCCCACGCTGTGTTGCTGTGTCAAAAAACAAAGCCTGTGTCCAGACTGTGGCTTGGCCCCACCAGATACCCGACCAAAGTTCATGCGGGCACGTCCCACACAGTGCCTCCCCCGTGGGGCTCTGGGTCTGCTGTGGCTCACGTGTACCTTAGCGGCCACCCAGTAGAGTGCTCTGTGCCTCTACAAAGCATGGAGTGAACACTAGACATTCCCCGAATCCTTACAGTCACCTGGAGGGAAGGGCCTCTTCCAGCTCCCTTCTTTCCTACCCTCTCCCTCCTTCCCTCTCCCAATTTAATAAATAGCCAACTATCGGGTTTCAACCTATAGATTAGTTCTGATGTTGAGCAGGAGGCAGCTGTCTTCAGGCAGGTCCCTAATCCTAAGCCCACGTGCCCTCTCTGCCCCTCCTAGGAGGGAATCGACACCCCAGTTTCCCCCACCCCAACCTCTGTGAACCTCCGCCATGGGAGAGTGGGCTGGACCTGCTGAGTGTCTGCAATGGTTAGACGCAGCCATAGCCGCTCTCTCCTCCCCATTTCCCCTGACAATGAGAGGGAGCCAAGCGAGAAACAGCCACCGAGCAGATGGAGACCTGCCCTGAGGGGGCAGCTGAGCCTCAGTCCATATACAGGCTTCCTTGCTGGGTGGAAGTCTTAGGAGACGACTGGTCAACCTGGCACAGGTGAGGCAGCTGCTCCACCTCCCCCTGGGCATGAGGAAGGCAGGTGAGTGCCTTCCTTGCTGCCAGGGGCTCTGTCCCCAAGTGTGGCCAAGTCACTGCCCCTTGAGGAGGGGAAGTGGGGGGCGGTGCACCACACTGACTTTCTCGGAAGATGCTGAGGCGTGGAGCATTCTGTATGAGGCTCCTAGGGAAGTGCTGTGAAATGTAATTCATAATTCAGTGGCGGGTACCTCGGAGGAGGGAAGCCAGGAGCTCCAGCAGCTGCTGTTCCCCGTTCTAATCTCATGGTCTTCCGAAGGTGCCTCTGGCTTTCTCTTCCTGGTCGGTGTTCTGTCTCTGAGGGATGGTTGAGGCTCCATGTCATTGGCATTTTGAGTTTCCTAGGACCCTGCCTGGCGCTGGCTCTCGGATGCCTGTGAGTGGAAGGAGTGGCGGGCTCGGTGGCCATCTGTTGCTCTGTCCCTTTCTTGGCATGAGAGAGACAGAAGGGAGGTGGCAGTGGGGACTGGCAGGGGTAGCAGGCCTCGTTTGTGCCAAGCTGGTCCTTCTGCTCGAGGTAGATTTCAGAACTGGGAAGGGCTGAGCTGGGGCCCTGAGATGTGGGGGAAGTGGGGGCGGGGGTGGCAGTTCCTAGGCTAGAACGTCTGGACCTCAACATTCTGAAAGTCAGTCTACAGGCTGGAGAAAAACCGGTGGCAGTGAGGGTGGCCTGAGGTCAGACAGGGAGCCGAGAGGCAGTGGGGGAAATAGATGCAGGACAGACGCAGCTTCCGAGGTCACAGATTGATTTTACTATTATGTTATTGTTGTTTCTTTTGTTACTCGGGCTGATCTGGTACCAAGAGATCTGTCACTTGTTGTTAAACCCCCGGATTCATCAACCCTATGTACTGATGGGCTGAAAGACTCCCAGGAACAGGAAGTGTCTGGCAGGCTGCTGTTCACTGGCCCACACAAGCCATTACACTGGCTTGTTTCAGAAGGTGACAGACGCACACTGAGCACAGAAACCGAGAGCCTGGTGCGGGACATGAACTCAGGAACTGCTGGCCTCACAGGTGAGAGGAGACAACCACTAGACCAGCGCGGGGCACTCAAGGAGCAAGGGAGCTGCTTCCCACTTAACGGGAAGCAGGGACGGTACGAAGGCATGGCCAGTGAGGACCATGGTGTGCAGGGCATTTGCATGGCAGAGGCAGGAGGGAATGGGATTTCTGGCCGAGAAGGGAGAGGGGTAAGCCAGGTTTGGACACAGATGCTTCGGGGAAGAGGCCACAGGGGGCTGAGGGCTGCACTGAGTGTGACAAGAGCAGGTTTCATCCCGTAGAACTTCGTGGTGGCTTCTTCTGCCCGGACAGACATGATAGAGGCTAGTCAGACACACCACACACTGACTCCTTTCCTGTTCAGGAACACTGGGGCATGCATAAGAATGTGACATTATAGTGATGACCTGAGCAGCCTGAATTTACTGTTACATGTAAACCATTTGTGAATGTCATCGTATTAGGAACAGATTACTCCAGAGATACCTTACATCAGCGTTGTGGGACCCGCTGAGGGACCTGCCTGCCTGTCCACAAAGAACCCGGGGTCACATCTGAGCTAACTCAAGCCCGATTCGTGTCTCAGTGAATACGCCTTGGACTTGTCTCTGCCCTGGCTCTGACTTGTGCCAAGTTGCTTCCGGGCAGCTGTAGTGATGCCCTAAAGCACAGTTTTCACATCTAAAGCAATGTGGCTGGTTTTTGCACTGGCTCTGTGGGCTTTATTATATCTCTGTTCTCCCACAGCTTCCTGTGGCAGTGATGTGTGAACGTGTTCCTTCACTGGTTCTCCTGGTACTATTCTAGTCCCTGTATTAGTTTATTCCAAGAACTAACTGCTGGCACGTGGCCTCAGGAGCTCTAATCTAAAGGTGGATCCCTGGGCCTGAGCTCAGGAGTGCAGCCTGGAAGGACTGCAGGCTGGTTTATCTGGGGCTGTCTGGCACCCCACACTGAATCTGTTCTGTGTCAAGCTCTTGGTCTCCCTGCCCAACAGCCCCCAGACGCACTGCTCCTTCCATCTTATGGATGCCAATCACCTGCATCATCCAGCCCAGTTTCCCAGCCTGGAGATTCAACCCCCGAATGAGCTACGTCCCTAACCCTTTATTTTTAGTTTTGGTACTGGGTCTGCTAAGCTGCCTAGGCTGGGCTCAACTTTGTGATTGCCCCACCTCTATCTCCCAAAGCACTGGGCCTGTGGGCAGAAGCCCTCACACCCCTGGAAGTCTCCCGCTGTCCTCCTTGTGCCCACAATGCCAGTCCCCAGAGCTTGTGGGCTGCAACTCAGGAGCAGTCCCCGCCCCCGGAGCTGCATTCTCAGCAGCCACCTGCCGGGAGTGGGGTCAGTTGCCCCTTGGACGAGACCATTTTGCATTCAGAGCACACAGCCGGGCTTGCTGCGAGAGGAGTCACTGGAGCAGTGGAGAGCGAGCCAGCCCCACAGCCCCTGCTCCGTGCTCATTGGGTCAGCCATCAAACCTGGCAAGACAGGAATGTTTATGACGGTCTTTGAGATTCACAGAAGGACTTGAAGAACAGAGTGAGGAGGTTGGGCGAGGCAAGACTGAGACCTTTCCTGGAATCTTCCCTCCCATGAATGTTCCTTGCCAGTCACAGGACACAGCAGCGAGCAGGACCTGGGCCAAGCCTCAAGACTCCCTACGAGATGGGGTACACTGAGGGTTAACAGACCACAGCCCCCTCGCTGGACACTGGACAAGGTGGCTGCCTGGAGCCAAGCCCTCAGGGAGTGTGGGGACCCACCAGGCCTGCCCGGTACTGTGTCATCGGAATATGTGGCAAGAAATGGGCCTGGTGGCCTCTGCGCTCTGGGCTGGGCTCTGCGGCCTCCTTTGCCCCCGTTGCCTGCTCCTGAACTCTGTCGGCGGAGCTGACTGTGAGCAGATTGCCCGCGAAACTCAGCTCTTCCACACGGATGCAGGTGGGCAGAGTGGAGCAAGGAAAGGTGAGGCCCGGCGCCCCCATCAGTGTCAGCGCGGGCCGAGGCCCGCTGTGAAAGGCCAAGAAGACTGTCCACACCAGCAGGGCCGCCAGCCCATGTGTTCTTCCTCAGCCCTGTGTTTGGTTGTCACAGCGTGTGCCATCTTCGGGGAACAGGGACTCTGCCACTGGAAGGTGATGCTGCTGCCCATGGGGATGCGGCTCTTGGTTTTTCTAGCAGAATTCTTTCTGCAAATGGAACCCAGGGTAAAGCAGCACCTGGGACCAGAGTACCCCCTGTCACACCCTCCATTGAGCCCCTGTCCCTGCCATGGAGCAGGTCCCCGAGGCTCTGCGGGGTGCTCCCAGCTCCTCTGGAGCCATCATGGAAGCCGGTGTGAAGAGTCTTGAGGAACCTGCCAAGTGCCCGGTAGTCAGCCTGAGTGGCCCTGGGGCTGGGCACCCGGGGGCTTGGCTGAGCGTGGTGGCATGACATGTTGCATGGATGCCGAGGGGCTGCTGTCCCCCAGACTGCAGAGCCTCCTGAGTGGGTTCTGTGCCCGTCACACACTGCCCTCCATGCCAGAGCCAAGCATTCTTACAAACATCTCACCCTTGCACTCTGGCAGTCACCAACTCTTAGGCTCAGGGTGCGATTTAAACTCCCGACTGAGGTCTTCGTAGCCTCCCACGAGTACACTCTGCCTCCCTCTCTGACTGTGGCGGTTTTGTTCTTCCCCATGTACCCTCTGGCTCCAGCCACACTGACTTCTTGCAGTTCCTTCCATGTGCTAAGGTGACTCCTGCCACAGGGCCTTTGTGCAGGCCGTTCTCCCTGCCTGGATGCTTTCCTGACCCATCTGTATGAGAGTGGCTCCTTGTCACTTGGTCAAATCCTTCTGTGACCACTTACTTTCATCGCCTCACATTATTGGGGCTTCTTCTTAAAATACTGAGCAGTTTCGGGATCTTGACAGAATTGAGGAAAGAACAGACGTTTTATTATACTCCCTGCCCCAGTTTGCCGTAGATTCTGTCCTGGCTGGCACCCTCTGGCCTCCTGCATCATTCACACTGAGGAACCTATGTGGACACATTGTTGTCCTGCAGAGCCTGGCTTCCCCTGGGGTTCACACTGGCGCACCCGCCATGGCTTTCTCCTCAGCTGCACCCTCTAGCAGAATGGTGGCAGCCGGAGTCCTGGTTTCTTGGCCTCTTCTGCCTGGCGTCTTCCGTCTTCCACTTGGAATATGCATTTGAGCCCCTCCCTGTCTCCTCATGGCCGGGCAGCTCTGTAGTCTGCGTGGTACAGTGACCACCACTCACCCACAGAAGGCGTCCTGGGGCCTAGGCGGTGGGCGCTGATCGCCGGAGCCGCTGTGAACATGCGTGAGGGCTGATTATGTTTCTTCCTGCCCCTAACCCTGCTGCTCTTTTGCCAGCATTTGTCTCCTGTCTCTCCCTCTGGAACGCAGGCTCCAAGAGCAGAGAGCTCTTGTCCGCTGCCCGCCTGTGTGTTCTCTAGGACGGTCTCTGCCATGCACAGGTGCTCACCCAGCGCTGCCCACAAGTATGTGGTCGGCTTCCGCTGCAGGAGACAGAGAGCCGCCAGCTGAGCTCTGCCCGGAGCAGACCGACCCCTCCATCACTTCTGAGCACTCTGACCACCAGCACAGCCCTCCCGGAGCGGGGCTGCAGGGAGCTGCCCGAGGCGACAGCTTGAAAGAGGGAGCCTTGGGCACCGTGCCCGTCTGCCAGGCACAGCTTGTGGAATAACACAGGGGCCCCCAATCTGGGGAAAGAAAGCACGCTGGACCAGGACGACGGGAGAATATAAAGCAGCCTTTCCCTCACGGGCTCGCTGTTGTGACCACTCAGCTCCCGATGTTGGCGCTGTCATGCAGGTGGCCGGGATGCTCTGTCGTCTCCGTGCGCTCAGAGCTGCTCCTGCCAGGGCTCCTGCTCCGCACCCTGTGTGCGCTGTGTGCTTTGTGTGTTGAGCCCTCTTGGCAGCTCCTGGGGCAGAGGTGCCGTTTCTCCCTTGTTCCCTCAAGAAGCACAAACACCAAAGGTTCAGCCCTTGCCCAGAGCTCCCACCTTGTAAGCAGGGAGTAGCTTCAAACCAAGGAGCCACACGGCACAGCCAGGCCTCAGACCAGACCCAGAGGCCGTCCCATCCTACCTCTGCCTGCTCTGGCCACCGCCCATCCACTTACGCCCCATCCCACACATCTGGGGTCTGAGTTTCTCACAATCTTACGAGTTCCAGGGCCTGAGCTGGGTAGTTTCTCCAGGGTGTGGACCATCCCTGAGTTGGATGGCAAGGTTCTGTGGGCATGCAAATCCAGGGTTAAGAAAGTAGACCTTCACCCAGGTGACCCGCAGAGCACCCCTTTGCCTTCCAGTGGGGGAGCTTTGTCAGTCATACACCTCACCAAAGGCCATCTAGGTTCTTTTTGTTTTCCCCAGTACTAGAGATTGGACCCAGGGCTTTCACACCAAACTACATCTCTAGCCCTTTTTATTTTTTCTTTTGAGAGTTCTGCTGAGTCACCAACTTTCTATCCTCCTACCCTTTGAATTCTTTATGAAACAGTGAGCTCACTCCTAAAATGGTAAAACATTTCTTATTCCAGTGTCCCTGTGACCTTGTTTTTGTGTGCACGTGTGTGTAGGGGTCTGTGGGGGTCTCAGATATGCAAGAATTGAATTCATCATATTCCTCGGTTCATAGTATACCATGCGTCACACAAGATTTCTCTTTGGACTTATTTATTTTTGTTCTTTAGCTCACTCTCTCCACCCCTACAATGACTCTTCTAATGTATCATACAGCCTTGAACCCACCTCTTCCCTAGTGGACTAGCTACTAAAGGACCCTCGAGCACACACATTTGTAGCATTTACAGATTGTTGGTGTACTTTTTGGCGGCTGTATCTATTGATTCATTCCTCCTGTGTCTCAGGAAATTACTTCTCTATAACTTCTTCCTGCTCCCTCTCAGTTTGGCTTCTGAAAAGCTAACCAGAAAAGAACCCTGCCCCTCTCCCAACGATTGAAGGCTGTCATGCTGGCCCTTCTTCTCCAGCCGCATCTTCCTCCTCCCCAGTTTTCACACCTGCACTGCCCCTCTGCAGCCCTAAGCCTCGCATCTGCCGCTGCAGGGTGGGGAGGGGCCTGGGAGATGCTGTGGCTTTGCCCCTGGGCTAGCTCATTCTTCTGAGCTTTGTTGCCAGCGGTCTAGAGCCTTGTCCTCACCCCTTCTCCCTGCTCTTTAGGGTGCAAGCGGTGCTGACGAGGGCGATCCTCAGGCTGGATCTCCAGCCTCACTCAGCAGCAGGTTCCTGGAGCTCAGCATTAGACCCCCACTCTCTCCTTCCCTCTCCATGTCAGGGAGGTTGCAGTGTGGGCCAGAGCCCAGCCCCAGTCACAGCACCTGTATTCCTCATTCTCCAACCACCATCTTTATGATTTGTTTCTTAGAGGCCAACATGATATCTTTCTTTTTATTCAGATGCAACTCACATAAAATAAGCCATTCTAATGTTCAGAATCCAGTGACATTTAAGTGTGCTCCCCAGGGTGGTGGCACATGCTTATAATCCCAGTGCTCTAAAAGGCTGAATCAGGAGGGTTACAAGTTCAAACCCAGCCTGGGCAGTTTAGCAATAGGTTTCAAAATAATTTTTAAAAAGGGCTGGGATTGTTGCTCAGTGAGAAGGCCTTGGGTTCAATCCCCTGTACCAAAATAAATAAAAGTACACCACTACCAGGCCAGAGGGTTAGCTCAGTGGATCTGGCACCTGCCTCGCAAGCACAAGGTCCTGAGTTCGATCCCCAGTAACCACATACAGTGCTGGGTGTGGTGACTCATGCCCACCAGCCATCAGTACCACATACCACAGTGCCAGGCGTAGTGGCTCACGCCTGTCATCCCAGCGCTCGGGAGGCAGAGGCAGGAGGATTGCTGAGTTCCAGGCTTGCCTGGGCTACATAGTGAGCTCAGAGCCAGCCTGAACTACAAAACGAGACCCTGTCTCAAAAAAAAAGTACACCACTACCACCTCTGTTTCCAAAATGTTTTCACCAATTCCAAAGCCAGACCCAGTAGGCAGTCACTTCCTGTCCCCCTGCCTTCTGCCTCTGGTTGGCATTAGTCTCTGTTCTCTCTGTGTGTATTTCCCTATTCTGGGTGTTGCTTATATGAAATTTATATAGGGAATTGTTTAGTATGTGGCTTTTGGCCTGTAATTTCTTTCCTGGAGCAAGTGTCACGGTGTCCCTCCTTTCTGTGGCTGTGTGCTATTCCACACGTGCGCTGGAATGGCTCCCCATTCTTCTGTGACAGACACGGGGCTGTTTCCGCCTCTGGCTCTCGCCATCTCGCTGCTCTGAGCAGGTGTGCTGTGAACTCTCGGGGTGCTGTTTTCAGTCCTTGGGGCACAGGCCTGAGAGCAGAACCATGGGACCATCTGCCAATCTGTCATCTGACTTGGAGACACTGCCAGACTATACATTTCTTTTTAAAGTAGTAGCTTAGAAACCACTGGGACTTTCTGTATGTTACAGAACAAGGAAGTGAGGTGGATTTGCGATGCACAAGTTCTTTGACTACCTTAGTCGCTAACCAGTGGGTAAAGCCACTGGGGGGAGGAATTTCCGTTCCCTGGGCTCTTTCTTCCTCATCTGAAAGTAAGGTGTTGTGTGATGCTGCTAACCCTTAAGTTTTCAGTTCTTCAGTTAAAGATTTGGGTTTCAGAGAGTAAAGGGGAAAGAAAGAATAGCCAGACAGCCAATGTGAGTGTCCTGATATTCCTTTTCTCTGTAGTTCAGTTGGAGTTAGAAAGTGTCCCAAACAATTGGGTGTTTTTTTTCTTCCATTGCATTTTTGCTTAATGAATAGCTTCTGGCTTCCTAGTTCCATCAAGATTCCCAAAGTAAAACTCCCCTCCTTATTATTTCCTGTTGCTTCGCAAGGCCTGAGTGAACCACGTTGGTCGCAGAGCCAAAACCCACCTTCCACTGCCCTCCTGGGGGGTAGTGGAGCCTTCCCAAGTGCAGCCCTTCCTCGTGCTGAGCCAGAGAGGTGCAGTGGGCTCTTGGGAAAACAGTGGCATGAGGACATCTTACAGTCAGAAGGAAGAACCAAAGACCCCGTGATGCCTTCTGCTGGGGGCTCCCTCCTTGGGGGTTTGTCTGTTTCCCTAGGTCTCCTCCAGCAGGGCAGTCTCCTGGCCAGGAAATAGAGTAAGGAGTGTTTTTAATGCCCCCTACCCATCAACCACTTTCTTAGTAAGATGTCCAGAATCCCAGGTGTTCTCTTGCGCCGCCTACCGGTATTCTAGGAAAATAGATATTTTCGTAAAGACATTCATTCTAAATGGCTTCTCGTTTCATTCAGTCTTTCATTCATCCATCCATATTTCTGTCACATATTCTGAGTGCCTGATATGTCTCTGATGCAGGGAGTGACTGTAGGGACAGAACCATAAACAAGTCAGAGCATGTGCCCTCATAGAGCATCCTTTGCATGAGGGAAACAATCAGGCGACTTTGGAATGAATATCAAGCTCACGGTGCCATCACGGGAGAGCAGAGGGCGTGCAGAGCCCAGGAGGAGCACATGAGTTGTACCTGACACATACTAACAAGGGACGGCTGGGGTTAATCTGTGCAGAAGACCACGGAGCAGCAGCAACTGTTAGTCCAGAGCAGCAACACATCGGCACTTGCACTGTAGAAGGGACAACCTGGCTATGGGTGGAGAATGAATCAGGGATAGGGGAGGAAGCCAGCAGACCACACAGGAAGCTGCTGTACAAAATGATTGCAACCGAAACCAAGGTGGCGGCTGTAGGAAGGAAGGCAAGTGATGGAGCCTGGACACATCGTGAGGTTGGGGAGCAAAGTGCTTCAGCCTCTCCACGTCCTGCACAGGGGAGGCGGTGATCAGGAACCTGCTTCCACTCCGTGTCGGGAAGGACGGCCTTGTCGCCAGGAGCTGTACCCGGCACTGTCCTTTCCCGCCTCAGTCAGGTGGACGGGAGACAGTTGGCGTGTGCAGTGGGCTTCAAGCTGACACCGGCTGAGTAGAAGCAGGGAAGCATGTGTCTACTTGACAGCTGTCCGTCCTGCAGAGCTGGAGTTCTGGACACTCCGCCTCTCCTTCCTCTCTGATTTGACCCCAGGGTGGAGGAGAAAACTGGACCATGGCTTCAGACTCTGACTCAGAGCTTCAACCTGTTTGACTCCATCTCAGCTACAGCCACCCTTGTGTCCTCTCTTGGGAAGGCCCGGGGACAAGGCGTCTCTTGGGGACACCGCTGAAATGCACACAGCTTTTTCGGGAATCCCTACGATGATTCTTGTGGGGATTCCGGTGTGCCATACCCACTTCTGCATCACTATTTCTCTGCTGCCTTTACCTTTAAAGGGACATCGGAGCCACCACACCTAGCTGCACAAAATATTTAAAGAAATTATTCCTCAGAACAAAACACCCTGCTTCCCACCTCTTTAACCTGAGGCCTGGGGCTGCTCGCCTCACCCCACCCTTTCCCCTGGGGTCGGAGGGGACCCCTGCTCCAAGCTTGCACAGTCCCAGATGCTCAGCCGCACTCAGGGAGCCCAGGCTCCTCCGCTCCTCATGGCTCTGTGCAGGTCGTCTGGACGCAGGGCCTGAGCAGGTCTGTGCAGGGCTGGCCTTCCTTGTCCAACAGTAGCTGCCGGTCGGGGTACCTGTGCCCTCCCAGGACAGGTGCCAATGTCTCGAGCCGGCTGGGCTAGGCAGTGGTGGGTTCTGCTGGTGTCTGGTAAGCAGAGACCAGGATGCTGTGAAACAGCCACCAGCCCCGGATGTCTTTGGTGCCCAGGTCAGAAGCCCCATCCTAGGACATGCCTCTGCTCTGTGCCTGTGGGGTGCAGGGAACCCTGATCCCCCATCCCCCGGAGGAGTACAAGAGCAGACACTAGGTCTGCAACGCTCACTCACTGTGTGCTTCCTTCCGCAGCTGAGCTCTGTGCCAGAGGCCCACGTGCAGCAGCTGGCGGCGGCAAGACCGGAGAGCTGGGAGCAGGAAGCAGGGACTGGTGCCAAGGATGGCCAGGCAACAGCCGCCGCCGCCGCCCTGGGTCCGTGCAGCCTTCCTCCTCCTCCTGCTCAGGCTTGGCGGGGCCATCGAGATCCCTATGGATCGTGAGTCTTGCCCATTCTCTTTCCTCCTGGTTTGGGCAGGGGAGTGGGAGGGAAGGGGAGAGTTAAGACCACCTGAAGAAGGCGTGGGGAGTGTGGGGGGGGTGACAGCAAGTGATTCTGGGATTCAGAGCTGATTTTCTGTCCAGCAGATTAACACGGTACGAGTCTGAAAATCGGATACTGCAAGTTGCAGGGCTGGTCTCTAGGGTTGGGTCTTCCAGATGATGCCTGGGCTTCCTGGGGTGTCACAGGGTGGGATTCTGGGAGCCACTTCCCTCTGCTTACCTACCTTGGACCTCTGTGGTCTTGACCTTTCCCTAAAAGCAGTTCCATGGCGAAGTATAGGGGTGCCTTCTTTTTTTAATATAAATTGAGTTTATAGGTACATTTTAGGAAAACATCATGATCACTTTCTTTGTGGCAATTTGTAGCTTTTTAATGCTACATCCGATTTTATTATATGTGCTGCCAAGTGAGCACATCGAATGCTATGTCCGAAGCTGAGCCCCCTGGGTCCCGTGGCTAGAGCAGTCAGAGGGTAGGGCACTGGGAGGGCTGGGAAGGCCATTGTCTTTGCGGAAGACCTAGCTAAGTAAGACATTAAGATGAAACCCATCATAATGGGAGAACCAGACCTGGATTCTGCTGTGTCCGCCCTTACCCCAGTCGTGTTGACAAGTGAAATCCATGTTGTTCTGCCTCCTTTTTGAGGCCCTGTCTGACCACCAGAATCAAAGTGACAATAAAAGTGTCCAGGCCACGCTGTGTGTGTCTGCCCTCGTAGATGGCCTGCTGACCGCAGCCACACGCTTGGTCCCGCCTCGAGGAATAACAAGAACTGATGTGACCCCAGCACCGATGTGGTCCTCCCCAGTGCACAGATGTCTGGGGAGGGGGCAGCAGAGTAAGCTGCCTTCAGGAAGTGCCCACAGAGCTGCTCAAAGCCAGCCCTCCTCCACACATGTCACCCATGATAACATAATAACCCATGCCCCGGAAGAGTAGACGCCAGGGATGGCAGAGGCCACTAATAACTAAGTTGGACCCAAAGCAAGATGAGCATGGCTGCTCATTTCTACTACAGCAGCCCAAGCCTGTGTGCACGTGTCCAGATACACACAGGGCAGGCAGAGAAGAGAGTTGTGAGAGGAACCGTTCCCAAGGCGACCGTCTGCAGCTGGCTCACGGAGAGCTCTCATTAACAGCCCAGGCAGGCAATCTAATAGGACCACGATCAGGCCGAGTCCCTGGAGAGGAGGGGTGCAGAGGAAATTGGGTTATCAAGCAAGTGGTGAAGGCTCATTTCTCTTCCGCCGCTTCTCACTCACTCACCTGCCACTCTGATCCCCCAGCCTGGACAGTGAACTCAGAAAGAGATGGCTTTGGTGGATTTCTCAGGGGCATGAGCCTGTAATCCCAGCACCCCGGGAGGATAATGAAGGAGAATTGCAAGTTCCAGCCCAGCCTGTGTCACTTAGCAAGACACTGTCAAAATAAAGATACAGAAAAGGCAGGGGATATTGCTTCATGTAAGGGCTCTGGTTTGATCCCTAGTACCAGGGCGTGGGAGAAGCCACCCTTCCGTGTTGTGTTCATGGAAACTCAGGTTCTTGCTTGCTTGGGGTCACACGACAGATGCTAACAGAAGCAGAAAGAGCCCGGATCTCTCAATCCGTTTGGTACTCAGGATGCCCCACCCTGCCTAGTAACCTGTCTCCTCTTAGTCTGCATTGGAACCTACTGAAGTCACACTGTCTGTTCTGGGCCAGGCAAAGAACTAAGTGTTGTACCTGTCTCATCACACCTGGTTCTCCCATGAGCCAAGGAAGTTAGCTGACAGATTAGAAAGTGGGGAGGCAGCAGGGCCACGGCCTCTCTGGTGGAAAGGTGATCCTGCCACGATGCTGCAGGTGACCCAAGCTGCCAGGATCGCCTCCTGTCAGTATTGCCCCAGCCATTGCCTCGTCTCCGGAGGCTGCGCAAAGGCCAGCCAAGGAGGGCCCCTCCCATCCAGCTGCTCTCGAGCCAGGCCCTGCAGACCCTGGCTCCAGGCTTAGCCAAGCCCACCTTCCTGCTCTGGGCTGGGGAAAGATGTGCCTTCCTAGCTCTCTGGCCTGCGGCCATGGCTGTAACTCCAGCAGTGTTCTTCTCCTGCTTCCCCTTTGGGGACATTCTCTATGCTTCGAGGGCAGAAAAGCTGCCTCTGCTCTGGGGAGTTGGCCCAGCAGCTTCCTGGTAGAGCAAGCACCCTGGGGCACCGCACAATCCCTCATTCAGGTGGCAGTGAAGTCACGTGCACCCGCTACCTACGGCCCCAGCACCAGGAGCACAGTGGGACCTTTGTAAAAAGCAAAGGGTCACCTCATTGGCCAGAGTGGGTTTGCCAAAAGCATTCTGCTGGAACCTTACCCTTCCCCCTCCCCCACCAAAGGGACCAAGTGAATCTCTTGTCCTGAGAATCTACAGAGAAGGCCGGGGAGTGGGAGAAACACTTCCCACCTTTTTCCCACAGTGCGCTACTGGGCTCTCCAACATGCACAGCCTTCCACCTATCCCCAAGGGAAGGGTATAAACCAGAACTCCCAGGTCCCAGAGCCTGAGAGAAGAAAGGCACCTGCCCACCCCCATCCCACCACCACCTCTGGCCCAGGGCAGAGGGGTTCTGTGGCTCCTGGGAGCAAAAAGAGCAAACTCATCCTTGATCTCATCAGACAGAGAGGCGCATAGAAGGAGAAATGGGCAGGTGGTGTGACACTGGGTAAGAGCTCAGCGCTCCTTTCCCTACAGACCCTGTCCCTGCTATCTTCTCCCCCAGCAGCTTGGCTTCTGGGTAGAGTCTGTCCCTGTCATAAATTCCTCAGGAGCACATAGTGGCTACATATGTCATTGTCTCTTCAGGCAAGTAGGTTTTCACGGCTCCTGGCCAGACAGTCTGAGTGGAGACAGGGCCAGAGCCACCCAGCTCCAGCTGCCCCGAGTCTCCACTCATCCAGGCTTCCCTGCTAACCGCCATCCTCAGCAGGGAGAATCATGACGCAGCCCCGCTGGCTAACTTGCCTCCCCAGCCAAGGCCATGTTTATAAAAAGGCTGTGAGTTGGACATGGCAGCCCACACCTGTAACCCCAGCACACTCAGAGGCTGAGGCAGGAGACGAGTCTGAACCCAGCCTGGGCAACTTAGCAAGTAAGTGGGACTCTGTCTCAAAATAAAAGATTTTAAAAGGCCTGGGGATATATCCCAGTGTGAAGGCCCTAGGTTCAGTCCCTGGTACCAAGAAAGAGCACACTGGAGGGCATTCATAGGATTGGTCTCCACCAGTCCTGCACCTAACTCCCCATGGGCTCTGAATTGAGGACTACCGTTACTGGAGGGAGAGCCCCAGACAACATCTAGGGCTCTTCCCATTAATCCAGCTTCCACTCTGTGAAAGAGAAGGTTGGAGCCCACCTGGGTGAGCAGTCCTGCACCAGGCTTCCCACAGGGGTGAGGCCAGAGCCCCCACCTGTACGTGAGGACCCACAAGCTGCTCGCCATGCCTAGAAATGAAGGCAGCAGGCCTGGGCTGGTGGTCAGAAGGATTCGGCTCCATCTGTACTGAGGGTCCCCTCCATATCGGCCCCATTGGCTCCCAGTTTCTCCACAATCACCTTCCTGCTCAGGCAGCCCTGGGCATAAGGGAAAGGTAAATGCCTCTTCTCTGGGGGCCACACCACCCTGGCCCACTGTGGGCTTTCTTGTTGGCTACCCTAAGACCTCCGTGCTGACAGCGTGCGTAGAGGACACTCATTCCTGCCACACTCACCCCACCTCCCCTGTCCCTCACCTCCGCTTCCCCTCTGAGCCCTGTCTCACTCTTGCAGAAGACCGGAAGGCATCAAGGTCCCCATGGCTCTGCCCCAGCACCTGCAGCCTCTTGGCCCACACACCGTGGGCTCGTCAGTGTCCACCCCGCATGCAGTGACAAAAGTTGTAGTGCTTTCCCAGGTCATCAGAAAAAGGATGTTTTGAAAAGCTACAGAAGCTCATGTTCTCTTTTCTGCAGACACATTTTAACCAAGACATTCTCCCCACGTGAACGTGCCAGCCGAACCTTTGCTGACTTGTTGCTCCCTGGCCACTGGGCTCAGCATCGCCTAGACACTGGTCAGAGATGCAGTTTGGGCTGGGGTGTGGCTCAGTGACAGACCACTTGCCTAGCGTGCTCGAGACCCTGGGTCTGATCCCCTGCAACACACACACACACATACACACACACACACACACACACACACACACAAGAAATGCAGAATCCAGGCCTTCACAGACCGCCAGGTAATTTCCATCCTTGTTAGGCTTGAGAAACTGGATCTCTCTCTCTCTCTCTCTCTCTCTCTCTCTCTCTCTCTCTCTCTCTCTCTCTCTCACACACACACACACACACCTGTATGGGATCACTGTACTCCGGCAGGTGTACCTCTCAGGGACAGCTAGAGAAGGTTTGAGCCACCTGCCTCTTTACCACCTTTGTGTAAAACTCAGCAAAGAGCAGGAGGTGCTGCCTCACCCAGAGTTCCTTCGAGAGGGAGACTCCACAGGCCAGGGTATTCCTGATGGACCAGAACACCAGGAGTCACGTGTCCCTGGGCTGCCCATGTGGCTGTGGGCTCCCAGGGAAGCAACACCTTCCACAGAGCCATCCGGCTCCACTCCCAAGCCCTGCTGGCTCTTCTGCAGCTGGGGAGAGACAGTTTGGGCACTGTGCCGTCCCCAAGGCCACCTGCCCCCTCCCCAGATGCTAAGTGTGAGGACACCTGGCAGTTAGCCATGTGCAATAACTGTCTTCTTTTCTCCCCTACAATGCTAACCCACTGGAACTAACAGCAAGCATTCAGAACGAGCGTAAGTCCCATGCTCTGCCGCCCTTGTGCCTCCCAGGTGGGAGGGAGGGCAGAAAGGTGGGAGAACCAGGAGAGGCCTCACGCCAGGCGAGGAGATTCCTGCGGTCAGTGGCCTCTCCACCAACCCCGTGGCGCAGCCCCCCGACCACACCTCAGGGAAGAGCTCGCTCAGCTGGAGGCTCCCACTGCTAAGCAGGTGGTCAGAGGAGGGTCCTGAAAGAAAGCCAACATGTACCATGGCCTGGCTGCTCCTCCACCCTCTGGTGGCTGGCGTGGGACCTGGCATAGAACCCTGGGGCTCAGAGCCCTGGGGAGGATCTGACAAGCCCATAGGAAGCTCTCTGGGACTAAAAACCTCTCCCAGCTCTTCGCTCACCATGGTATGGCCCAGGTCTCAGAACCCCCGAGGCCACTGAGATATAGAAAGATAGATGCTTTTGTTCTTGTGTTCGTCCAACACTCACTTGTCAAAGACTATTGTGCACCCCGTGCTAGGTGGGGCCCTCGAAAAGAGACTTATGATTCTAGCTGTCCCCTAAGCCAGGGTCTGACTGCCCCTGGCTTCCTGTTGCAGTGACCCAGCCTCCGACCATCACCAAGCAGTCGGTGAAGGACCACATCGTGGACCCCCGAGACAACATCCTGATTGAGTGTGAGGCAAAGGGGAACCCTGCCCCCAGGTGAGTGGAGAGAGGGGCCTGCAAAGACCACCCCCTCTCCTCGGGGTCTGATGATGCGGAAGGCAAATAAGGCAGCTGAGAAGTTAAATTCAGGCTGACCAGGTGGAACATACAATTTAGGAAGCAGGAAGTTTACCTGACAAGGAAACCAGGGGCTGGAAAATGTAAGTGCTTGTCTGCATCCTCCATGAAAAGCCGGGACTAGGTACCAAGTGTTCTGCCTTCTGGCCCAGCATTCTGTCCACAGCCTGGTGTGCCATTGCCCACTCATGCGCATCTCTGGGAAGTTCCTCTTCCTGGCTCACCTACCCGTGTCTGCTCACCTGGATCAAATGAGGTGCTGGCAGACCTCAGCTCAAAGCCTGCTCCTCCTCCCAGACTCTCCCTCAGTCTCTGCTCACCCCCGTCTTCTTCCTCCTGTAGAGGAGGCACATGGAGGAGCAGAGATTGTAAACACCTCTCCCACCAGCCTTCCAGGGAAAGGGGCAGAACCTGCACGTGAACCCAGCCTCTGACCCGCAAGCCAGGTTTATTTCTGCCAAATGAGAAGCCTGGGGACACAGCGGCTGCTGTCCGTCCCCCCTCCACACTTGCAGCTGTGTCTCTGGCAGGTCCCCGCCAGGCTGTGTCACCGAAGAGCCACACTGGCCAGAGGCTGCCAGCGTGTGATGGCCTTGTTCTGCTCCAGGTTTTCACGGAAGGCTTTAGCCCAGAGCCAAGGTGCCAGACGAAAGTGGGACTCATTCGGAGGGCCCAAGGGGGCCCTGGTAACAGTGCCTCTGGGTTGGCCTTTTCCTGTGGTTCCTTTGTGGGCAAAGTGACTGACACGGCGGCCAGTGCTGCCTCTGATCTGCTCCTGCTTTTATCAGCTCTGTGGCAAGTGGCAGAAGGTGTGAAGCGGGGCCTGTTCTTTGCTTTTTGCAATTTTGTCTTCTTTTTCTGCAATGCAGGTTTTTGAACCCAGGCCCTCACTTCACCGCTGAGCCACAGGCCAGGCCTGAAGGGTCACCTGGGGCTTTTCACTCAAGGCCATTATGATGCCCGTTCTTTAAGGGCTGCCACTTTAGGAAGGGTAAAGGCTGAAAAATAGTGAGAAAGAAAAGAATGAAGGCACATTATACATATGTGCCAACCCCCACAATGGTTTGGGCTCATTATGGACTGCTAACATGTACTTATAAAAACAATAAAGCCCAAAAGCTGCCCCTTTAGGGTGGCAGTGGCAGCTGCATCCTCAGCGCTCAGGAGCAGGGCGCCCCTGGCCCCATGCAGTCGAGGGGGCAGCACAGCAGTGCAGGGCAAGTCTGGGTTTGCACTCCTGTTGGGACACTGGGCGTGTCCGAGGTAGAAGGGACAGCTGACCCAGTCACAGCCTGCCCTGAGTCGTGCCCAGAGAGAACAGAATCCCCAGTGGCTAGTGAGTATCTGCCCTGGTGTCTACCCTGGGTGCTACGATTCCACCACATGGAGTCAAAGTGCTGGTGCCACCCCTGCCTGGCCACGTCCCCTGGCATGGGGGATGGGACGGGCCCCTCCTGAGCCCAGACCAGCCATTGTCATGGTCACCCTGCCCCATGTCCATAGCTTCCACTGGACTCGAAATAGCAGATTCTTCAACATCGCCAAGGACCCGCGCGTGTCCATGCGGAGGAGGTCTGGGACCCTGGTGATTGACTTCCGCAGCGGCGGGCGGCCAGAGGAGTACGAGGGCGAATACCAGTGCTTCGCCCGCAACAAATTTGGCACAGCCCTGTCCAACAGGATCCGCCTGCAGGTGTCCAGTGAGTGCCGCGGGCAGGCCAGGGAGAGGGTCCCCAAAGTTATGGCCACCCTGGGTCCCAGAGGAGGGGGACGGGAGAGGCCCTAGAGACCAGCACCCACACCCACAAAGGCCTCGTCCCCCTCCTCACAGCAGCTGCGCGAGCTCCAGCCCTCACTTCTCTTCACCCTCCTTATCTCTTCCTCCCCAGAGTCTCCCCTGTGGCCCAAAGAAAACCTGGACCCTGTTGTGGTTCAGGAAGGCGCCCCCTTGACGCTGCAGTGCAACCCCCCTCCTGGCCTCCCATCCCCCGTTATCTTCTGGATGAGCAGCTGTAAGTCTCTGAGCGGGTTTTGTGAAGAGTCTGGTGCTGGGGAGGGTGGCACTGTGTGAGGTGGGGGGGAACTCCAAGCCGGAAGACTGTGACATGGAGAGAGGCCACAGCTCGGCCACCTGGCGGCGCACACAGCTCTGCAGAGCCTGTTTCAGCAGAGTGATCTCAACAGGTTGTTTAACCTCCCTGGTCCAAGCTTCTTTTTCTGGGACAGGAAAGACAGGATTGCCAGTGTACTTAGCTAATGATACTACTGCGAGTTCAGTGAGCTGATCCATCCAAGGGAAGAGAAGTGGGACAGACACACAGAAAGTTCTTAGCATTATTTGTGAAGATGAAGGTCAAGAATCGTGAAAGAAAAAAGAATAAGGAGGAGAAACAGTGTCTGCTCAGGAGGCCAGTTGAAAGTGGTTGACCCAAGCATCCTCTTTGCTCTTTGGCCAGTCTGGACTTGTTCCACCCACTTCTTCCAGAAGGACAGACTGCCTGGAGGAATGACATCTTTGATAGAGGCTCAAGGGGCAGATGCGTGCTCATGGCAGGGTCTGGGTGGCTGCATTCAGAGACACCCTGCAGTTTGCACCCAGGCTCATTTAACCTCTCCACCTACATTTTCCCATGTTTTCAATTACAGTGGGGTGGTGTGGTAACTAGAGGCCCACTGTCTCTGTGCATCCCTGACTGGCTTCCCTTCCCTCCTGCTGACTGTTTGCCAACCCCTCCTTCCCTCCCTCCCTATCCAACCCTCACTGTTCCTCCTTCCATCCCTCCCTCTACCCCTCCCTTCCTTCCCATCCATCCCTCCGTCTATGTATCCACCTGCTCACCATCCACCTTCCTGTCATCAGCTCACTTCCGGGAGAGGCTTCCATGTGTAGGAAGCAGCATTTCAGGCTGTCTCTCAGGGTGAAGGTGGCTCTGTGCTCCATCACTGCCCTCTGTCCTTGTGCACTGGTTTGTGGAGCTGGTGCCTGGTCACAGGACACGAGCTGGCTTGTTACTTCCAGTTTTGAATCTCCTCTCTTGTCCATCACGTTGGAGTTTGTCACCACTCTGTGTCTGTGCTCCCTGGATCAAGTCTCACTGCCCTCTGCTTCTGTCCTTCAGCCACCATCGGCCTATCCCAGGGTTGCAACCTGAGCCCAGAAGAGACCCCCAGGCAAATGCTCACCACCCCTCATTGGCTCCTCCCACCTCAGGAGCAGGCCAGACTCCTTTCCTCTGAGCTGTCCTCTTCCTGGCCAGGGCCATGGTCCCTTCCCTCTCCTCCTGCCCACCTCCTGTGTCCCTTAGGTCCTGTGTGATCCCTGTGTTCTTAGCCTTCAGCAACAGTTGTCCTGTGGTTCCTGTCTTCTTCCTGATATAAGGGATTCTCCCTTCAGGATTCAGCCCCAGGCCCTGAAGTGGACCCGTCCCTCTCCTACAACCTGTCACTCCCTCCCTGAAGTATCGCAGTGACTTGTTTACTCGCTGACCTTTCTGCCAGACTGTGGTTTGCTGGGCAGGAACTGTTCATCTAGTTTACCGTTTGTCAGTTCCTGACACAACACCTGGAGCGTAGTAGGCCTGCAGCATGTCTCTGAGTGGTGATTTGAAGAGCCCATTATGGAAAGGTTGGAATCATTGATCTTGTGCTTTGAGATGTGGTTTAGAAAATGATGGCAACAGAAAGGAGACAGCTGTGTGTAGTCAGCCTTGACTGTGAACAGACCTAAGAGCCCAAACACCCGGTCTTTTCATTTACGTCACTGCTGGGAAAAGAATCAGTAATATAGTTTGCAGCCTTAGCCACTTCTGTGATGTCACTGACTGTAAAAAGCACACAAAATGTTTTTGCATTTTAACAACTCTAAAACTGGAAGACCTCTGAAAACTGGTGGCGAGCTGTGTGACTGGTGAACATCTTACAGGTATAATCAGGAGTTGCCTTTCTTAGGGGAAAACAATGAAGGTGGGTCTTACAATGATGATGCTTAATTTTGATGAAGTGCAATAAGTTCGAGTTGGATTTCATTGAATTCAGCAGCTTGTTGAGAGCCCTCAGGACATAAACAAGTGGCAGCCGGGTCTTCACCCACTGCTGCTGGCAGGAGAGTTTGCATCTGATGTGAGGAGCGTCTGAAGGCGTGTGTTTCCTCCTCTGCCTTGGGTCAGTTAGACCTTCAGTGGCAGGAACAGGGGTTTGCAGCATGTGGTCATACCGCCGGGTGCAGTATGCCAGCCAGCTGGACCTGAGCTCCTGCTGCTCCATCCCTGGGTTCGGATCTGTACAGTGGAAGCAGGCTCTGCTTTAGAGTCAGGAGGGTGACAGCAGTAATGTCCACCTCCCAGTGCCCCGGATCCTCCCGTAGAGTCCAGCTGTCAGGCTCTGACAGTGATCATTCCTACCAACTTCCTGTCACTCCTGTGCTTTCTTCCAGCCATGGAGCCCATCACCCAGGACAAACGTGTCTCCCAGGGCCACAACGGAGACCTGTACTTCTCCAACGTGATGCTGCAGGACATGCAGACAGACTACAGCTGCAACGCCCGTTTCCATTTCACCCATACCATTCAGCAGAAGAACCCCTTCACCCTCAAGGTCCTCACCAGTAAGTGCAGGCCCCGGCCAGGGCTGCGGCCGGAGGAGGCAGCCCCCTGAGCCACCGCCCTGGCTACCTGTGTCTGCAGGGAAACTATCCCTGAGACTCACCTAGAAACACTTCCTGCTCAGTGAGCCTGAATTGCCGCAGCTGCCGCCCTAAGTCAAATTTGGTCTGACTCTTGGACGGTGCTTCTCAAATTTCAGTGGAAATCAGAAGTATACGCGGAGGCCAGACCTGTTCTGACTGGGCAGCCTGGCGTCTGTGAGACCTGGCACCCCAGGGCACCTGGCTGCTCCTCTGCAGGGCTGGAGAACCACTGCTTTAAGTGGTCATGGGTCATCCTCATCCGCATTGAGTTTATCTCTTTTACTTCTAGTTAATGCTTGGTTGTCCTTATTTCTAGAAGAAAGCCAGAACACGATAAATAAAATAAATTTTATTTGATTCTGTAATAGGTTTTTCCTGAACCATGTGGAGTCACTGTTTAGAAGTCTCATATTTATATTTTAACATGATTGCTTTTACGTTTTGTTACCTGATTTTCTTTGATGCAAAAGCAAGTCACATTTCCTCACCCAGTGTGGTACTGATGGCCTCCCTGGAGTCAGAAACACAAGGACAAGCCAGCCTGGAGCTTTGGTTTCAAAGGCCACAGCTGGCCAGGTGCAGTAGTGCATGCCTGTAACCTCAGCTGCGTGGGAGGTTGAGGCAGGAGGATAACAAACTTGAGCCTGATCTTGCAACGTAAAGAGACCTTGTCTCAGAATTTTAAAAATATTGCTAACGGAGTGTTGAGGTAGCTCAGTAGTGGAGGACTGGAAAAAGCGAATCCCCAGCTTTCATGACATTCGCAGTTGTCTCAGTTGGGTCTCCCTGGGGACAGATAGCATGCCTTCTGCAGACGGGCCCTCGGTCTGCCTGGCTGCCGCTGTGGACCTACTGTCTATGCTAAGGGTGGTGAGGACATTGGCACTCAGTCAGGCCAAAGCAAGAGCTTGGGTACTTCGTTCTTTTTTTTTCATCGCTTCCTGCCGGTGACCAGATGGGGGCACTGAGGGTCACCGAAGCCCCACCCCTTTCCCGTGACAGAGAGGAGGTCCCTAGTGAAGCAGCTTGCTTTGTTCTGCTTCTCATAGGGCTTTTTTCCCCTTTGTTCTCTTTATCTCAGTTTTCTTTTCCATTGCCTTCCCTCTGCTCTTCCTCTTTTTTGTTTTCTTTTCCCTCTCTGAATTTTGCTTTCCTCCTTGGCCACCTGCCTCCTGTCTCTGTGATGTCTCCACATATCATTCCCAGCAGTGTTGACTGCCATGGCATGACAGCCCTCGGGGCCACCCCACCCCAGCAGTGACCCCACATGTCCCTGCAGGGTGACCCCGCTCTGCTCTGCTTGCCCCAACCCCACCTTCCCTACTTCCGGTGCAGCCCCAGGTGCCTCTGGAGAAAGAAGCTGGGTTTGTCTGCAATGTCTTTGCTGTCCCGAATGACTCCCTGCCAGCTGGGAGCCAGTGTGGCACAGTGTGGTCGCCCAGACCTCAGAGTGACCTCAGTAGCCAAGACAGGGCTGGCAGTAGGAGGAGCCAGTTGGGGAAGCGGGTGAGGGCTTCACTGGCTGACCCCACCCAGTTCCACCTGACCACCTGGACCCTGCTTCAGCCCAATCTGGGGCTGGAAACCAACCTGCTGCCCCTGCCAAGTCAGGCAACCTTCTGCCAGGCTGGCTTGGAGGTAGGTGGTGAAGGCTTTTCCTCTAAAATTAAACGCATAGAAGTTCAGGCAACATTTGGAAATTGAACTTTCCAGAAATTCCTTTTTCTTACACAGGGGATGTGAAGGATATTCGATTCTGCCTCATTTCTGGACCCCTATTCCTCTGAAAACTCCAAGGAATGGGAAACCCTCAGGCGCCTGGAGCCAAACCCCACCAGTTTCCTGGAGTTCTCCCAGGATAGCTTTGGCGGGGTGCTGGTTCTGGGCAGCAGAGCCAGCCCAGAATTGGGCACAGTTGCTTAAAATAGCACAGTTGGGCTCTCTTGACTTTCCTATCTGGAAAGGACATGGGCTCTTTCTTCTGCCTTCAGAACCAGGTCTGGGGGTGGGAGGCTAAACAGTCTGCCCTCAGTCTGCCCTTCTGGAAGAAGTAGATCTCAGCACAAATTTTTTATTAAATATGTTAAAGGACAGAGCAAAAGAAAAGGTCAAGCTTTAGGCAGTCTAAAATAATTTTTTTACGGCTAGGGATGCAGCTCAGGAGTAGAGTGCTTGCCTAGCCTGAGTTTGATCCCCAGCACTATATAAATAAAATAAAGTCATTTCTTAAGCTGTGTGGGAACGCACAAAAGCTGACCAGCGGAGTGATGCCTAAAGACATGGCCCAGCTTCCTTCCTGTCCAGTTGGGCTTGTGCAGGTCCCAAGTCCCTCCTGCTGAGCCAAGACACAGCGTCTGTGAGCAACGGGTTCTACTCTGTGCTCCCTGCTCCTGTCTAGTGACTGTCCTGAAGGAGTAGAAGGTCCCCTGATTCTCTTAGGTGAGCTCCAGGGGTCAGCTGTGAGCAGAAGACTCCTGTTGTTCCCTTCCATTGAGCACGAGAAAAGGGCCCTTTCACCTGGGGGCCCCTCTCTGCTCAGTGCCACCCACCCCTTCATCCCCTTGAGAAGCAGTTCCTGCCTTTAGCTCCAGATGCACCCAAGCCCGTTACTCAAGCAGGGCAGGTCTTGCACAACACACTCAGTCTGAAGTCATAGTTCTGAATAACGAAAATCCTCCTACAGGCTGCTAAGCAGACTGGGGGTGCAGTGCAGTGCTGGTCCCAGACAAGAACTTGAACACCCTCATAATGAGTTGTAACAGGACTTGATCTGTCTTCAAATATGCAAATGTTTTGGCACAGCACCTGTCCTCCCAGCCCCCACCGCCTGGCAGTTGGACCATGTCCCAGGCTACTCAAGGCTGTCTGCTTGGCTTCCAGTTGGCTGTCGAGCCCTCCCTCCCCCAAATCACACTGTCAAAACTCGAACCTGGATGGTGGTGGTGTGGCAAGTAAGAGGCTACATAAGGATGCGTGTCTGCATGTCCCACTCTAAAATGTCTTTTCACTGAGGAAGAAAGACCCAAGGGTTTTCACGACCCTCTTGTTGCAACCAAAGCTGCCACACGTAGAGGGTTGTCATGCACCCAGTTTGCAGAGTGCTCATCGAAACGCAGTCATCAGGCCTTCCCAGGGTGAGCTGCAGCCCTCACTGCCCATGACCTCACGCTCCCATCCCGTCCCTCTCACCCAAGAGCAGACCCCCCCTGCCTCACTGGAGCACGCCAGTTGCTGGGTCAGAGACCGCCAAATTGTGTATTTGGGTGACAAGGGTCCCTCTGTCCCTTCCCTTTGTCCATTGACCTCCCGCCTCCCCTGCAGCTTAGCTTCTGCCCCACAGGACTTGGCGCATGGCTGCACTAACACCCCTTTTTCTTCAGCTGCCTTGAGCCCTGGCCTGGCCCGGAGCCCTGGGAACCGAGGACGCCGCTAATCCTTTATCTCTTCTGTTCAGAACACAGTAGGACCGAGCAAAGTTCAGGCCTAATTTCTTCCATTCCAAAAGAAACTTGTTTTACTCTGGCTCTTTTTCTTTTGCAGGATCTAACCTTTTGGTCCCTTTCGGGGCCATTTTGTGTTGCTCGCTCTTCCCTGAGAACACCCCTCGCGGAGTGTGCCGCACCCTTCCCAAAGCGCTGGCGCTCTCCTCGGCTGTTTTGTGGCTTCGCGTTTCTGTTTCTACCCCGCCTGTGTATGCCTCCGTGACCCTCCGAGGCCTGTGTGCTCACCCTCTCTTGTTTATTGCAGACCACCCCTATAACGACTCGTCCTTAAGAAACCACCCTGACATGTACAGTGGTGAGTCGCCGCGGTCACCTTGGGAGTAACCGTGCCTGTGCTAACCCCGTTTGCCTAACTTGACTCATACCACGTGGCTCACGCTGCTGGGTGGCAGGGCCAACAGGTGACACTGCCCTCTGAGAGGAAGGCGGCCGATGCAGTAGTCGGAGGTGGTTCACATGGCAGCATGTGTCCCAGAACGTGCAGCCTCAGGGTGCCGCACTCAGCAGGTCATTACCACCAACAAGGCTTCCGTAGGGCATAGGCACAAGTGGTGGCCGGGTGGACAGGCTCTGAGAGTAGACGATGCCCACAGGCGGCTCCTGCCTGCATCTGGTTCAGCTCATTCCTCGGGTCTGGATGAGAATTACCTGCTTTGTAGCATAGTGTTGGTTCTGGGAGTACATAGGCCCCAGATCTGCTTACAGCTCACTTGGAAAATGGGAGTCAGAGTCCAGATCAGAGTTCTGTGCGAGGGGAGTAGACGTGACCTTGGATCATCTAGTCTTACCCCTCTCCCGGGCTTCTTCTCTTCCCCGGTAGGGTATCCAGGGCCCACCAGTCCACACTTGCAAGTTGTGGAACAATTGCAATGGGATATATTTGTAACTCGCTCTACAACCAGCTGTTTTGCCTGATTCACAAGACACTGGCTATTTCCACCCCTGAGCTGCCCCTCAGCGTGGATCGAGAATCTCATTTTCCTCAAGCAACTGCAGGAATGGTCATTTGCTGGCTCTGGTGACGCAGCTGCCCCCAGCATCACTTTGGCTTAGAAATGCAGTTCCTCGAGGGGGCCGTGTAGACTCCGATAATTAGAAAGTGTCCAGACTGTGATGTGCTCATACAGACAGTGGCGAGTCTGGAGTGGGGGATGGGGTGAGGGTGTGAGGCAGGAACAAGGCAAAGACTCCAGCTTGGCACTGAGCAGCCAGAGTCACACTGAGATCCTGCCAAAGAGATTTGCTGCCCAAGAAACCAGGGGACCCTTGTCGGAGTCTGGGCATTGTTTGTTTTCAAGATAATGGGAACAAGCATTATTGTGTCAAGAGCTCGAGCACCGGTGTGGAATGTGCCTTTCTCTAAATTGGATTCCACATAATCTATTATGGAAAGTATTCCAAAAGCCCAAATATGTCAGAGCCAGAAGGTCCCTCAGAGACCATCTGGCCCAAGCTCCTTGCTTTATATAAGATAAACCATGCAAGGAAATATGCACAGAGCTTTTTTTATCAACTGAATTTTATTGAGTGATTCCAGCCACTTACACCGGTTTATAACCAGTCTTTGATAAATGAGTGGGTGTTATGAGAACCACCCAGGACTAGGAAAGCAACAAACCTGCCATAGAGACTGAGCCCTGCTCTTCAGGCCAAGGTAAAACAGGGTTGGCCCGAGAATGAAGCTGCTGGAAAGAACAGCAAGTCAAAAGGAGCCACACACTGAACAAAGAGCAACACTGAAAGCGTCAGAATGTTCCAGTCGTGCAGTGCGTTAGCACACGGTACTTACAGAAAGCAGTAGAAACTAGAAGAGGCAGAAAGTAAAACTTTTCCCCAAGTGCAGGAGTGAGGCAGGGAGGCTCTGTTAGTGGCAGATGTCCCCTGCTTGGTCCTGAAACATGACACATCTCTTGGTAGCAGTGGGACTACCCCATCCTCGTTCTATTCCAGCATGATCTGGTGTCCCCTAAATGTGAACTAATTCACCCTGACACTGAGTGGGCTCTCCCAGGCAGGAGAGCAAGTGGTTCGGGCACACACGTGGGCACTGACTGCCATGAATCAAGTCCAGCTTCCAGGATGTACCCTGAGTGACACTGGACAAGTCCTTTAATGCTTCAAGCTTTAGTTTCTTCACCTGCCAGATGGGCATATTGCCAGCCTTGTAGGATGGTTGTAGAATTTAAACAGGCTAACGTGCTTGAGGTGTGGACATGTTACCGATGCCTGACAAATGTGATGTTATTAGCATTACAGGGAAGGATTTTGTGTTGACTGTATCATATATAGTTCATCTGTTTCTGAAATTAAGAGAAACACAGAGAACTTGAAGAGGAGCCAAGAGGAGAACAGCAGACACACACCTACAGGGAAAGGAAATTTTGGGTAGACCAGAGAAACAAAAGCTTCCGGATCCTCAGCCATGCTGAGAAGGGTAAAAAAAAAAAACTGCCAGATATTGCATGAGGGATTTGAGCTCAACTTACAGAAGGAAGGTCCAGACAGTTCTTAGACAAAGAGTTTCCCTTGTCTTCTGGGCTCCTCTGGTCAGCCACTCCTAGAGCCAAAGAGATGGACAGGATGCCAGGGTCCAGCTCCATTTGTCCCTGGCTCTGTATTCTGAGAATCAGAGGCAGCACAGTAGTGTGGATGTGAGCGTTAAGCTCTTCCTAAGAGCTGGCTTTGGCAAAGCTCTTGGATAGACATGATTCATCAAGCCTTCTTGTGTGGCTGACACTCAGCACTTGGCAGAAGGGAGGCGCTCAATACTCAGCCTTGCCTCCAGCAGGCGCCCATCAAGAGCCATGCTGGACAGGACCTTTAAAGCCAGCGTGGTTGGGGTGGTGTCATCTCTTGATGTTCTCTGGTGGACCATATGGACCTACCCCGGGCCACAGCTTGTGAGGACAGGAGAAGTATGTAGGTCATTCGAGCCACCCACGCCTCTCTGGCTGTGTCCAGACAGACATGAGCTGTAGCATCTGGATTCTCAGATTGCACCCCACCTTGTTGATCAGGAAGAGTGACAGAGCATCCTCCATGGACAGGCGCTCTGGGGAGTTCTGCCTTCATGGGAGAGAGGCTGTCCTCTGACAATGGAGGTAGACAAGCAACTTCCACCATTTAGTTTCATACAGTGACTGTTCGTCTTGGCAATTCCTGTGCCTGCTTCTGCGGGGAAGGAAATTAGACACACTGACCTAGAGCAGTGGCTCCCAAAGCCACTGGATCATCCTGCCTAGATTTTCATGTAAATTCCCACTGCTGCAAACGACCGTGTTTCTCATAACCTCCCCTCTGCAGTGGCCTCATCATTCCTCAGTGATGTCATGTGTCACCCTGATCTTGAAGACTTGCCTTGCCCTCAGGAGCCCATTGAGCCAAGAATAGTGCCACACACCTATAAACCCAGTATTTCGGGAGGCTGAGGGGGGTCGATGACAAGTTCCAGCCCAGCCTCAGGAACTTACACTGGTAACGATGCTGATGATAATGAGAAGAAGAGGAGCGGGAGGAGGAGGACGACGAAACAGAAGTGCTGGGGGTATGGCTCAGAGTGAAGGCCTTGGCTTCAGTCTCCAGTTGATCTGCCTCTGAGCCTCTTCAGACCCTCTGCAGCTGGGTCTGAGTTTAAGCTCCCCGGAGAGGGACGGGACCTCAGCTGAGAAAGGGAGAAGAGTAGAGCATCATGGCGGTTTCAGCAAGCAGCTCACTGAGACAAAAATGTCTTCCTTCTCCACTTCTTTTCTTTGGTTTGGATTTTTAAAAAGATATTCTCAGAATTGACGTCAGATGCAAGGACAGGCGAGGCCTCCACCTTAGGCAATTTAAAGTAGGTACAGAACACAAGTTTTGGTACCAAATATCCTGAGTCTAAAATGTAATGAGCTTGTGACTCTAAACATCACCGTTGCCTCACAAAGCCTCAGTTTTCTGTGCTAAAAATGGGGTGGTCCCCAAGTTTGTTGTTAAATGTCATGGTGAGACAGTTGCCAGCTCTGTGGCTGGCCCTTAATGAAAGCTCCCAAAGGGAACCTCGAGTATTCATTACCCACCCCCCAGGCTCTTCTTTCCTTTTCTTTGAACTTGGCTTGTTTCCCCATCAGTCCCTTCTCTCCCTTGAGATAAGTCCGGGGCTGCCAGCCCGCACCCCTACTTGCACTGCTGCCACGTGGCACCACAGCAACGCAGGGCTCCGTGCCACCTCCCCCCACTCAGCTGGTCATCTGTGCATGTGGCGCTGCGTGCTGCGGTGTGAATTAAGTGTCTGCAGGCTCCCAGGTTGACTTCTACAGACTAGTCCCCGCCTGGAATGAGTGTGACCACTGAGCTGGACCCTTCCACGTCATCGCAGGCTCCGAGCTCTCAGCAGACTCACCGGCCTGACGCAAGAGCCTCCCACCCCGGAATCTCCTCCTCCTCAAAGGACCCCTGATCTCGTGTTGTCTGGACTGTCTTGGTGACTGACGGTGGGCGGGAGGAAGTGCTGTCTGTTGACACCAGGATCTGGTTGTTGTGAGCACTGTGTAGACGATAACCAATTAACCACATAATGGATTAACCCCTCCGAAGTCGCTGTTGTGTATGTGTGTGCTGGTGGGCAGAGGAAGACATGTACAATGAGGTTAATGTGTGGGGCAGACTGTTGTCTGTTTTGTTCTGTTTTCCTCCTTTAATTCATTCACCCCACACACATCTATTGTGCTGTGCCTTGCGCCAGCAGCCCTAATACCCCAGCATATGTTTCATCATTTCCTCCCTGGACAAAGGGCAGAAGAGATGCAGAATCTGTGACACACATTCACAGTGACCAAGGGGAGAGGCTACGCACCCCTGGCAGGAGCTGCCCTGGTCCAGCCGGGTACCAGTTAATCCGTGAAGCTCCGTTAGGAAGCACCAATTACAGAGATGGAGTCCACCCCACTCTGCTCACACTGCCAATACCAATTAACCCTGGAACAAACATTTTGTTCTAACTCCAGGCATCTCGGAGGCCCGGCTCCTGGCAGCTCTGCCTCCCCCACCCCCCACTTGACCAGCTGCTTCTGAGATGCATGCATTAAGCCCGGGCATAGGCCCCACTCCTGTTTTTATTTTTAAGTCTTCTGTACAATCATACCCTGGACAGGGGATTCCGCCTCCATTTTTCCTTGGAGTTTCTGGTTAGAAAAATCCATGCTTCTCTCCATTCATTTTCTCCATCCATCTTTTCCATTTCCAAAGAGCCATACAAAGAGCTCTAGGGGAAACACGAGGCTCCACTATGGTGGGGTCCACCCCTGCACCAATGCACCCAGACCAGCATGACAGTGGCCATCCTGACACGTCTGTCAGGAGCCACTGTCCTTTAGAACCTGTGCGAGGGCTGGGGATTTAGCTCAGTGGTTCTGGTGTCTGCCTTGCAAGTGCAAGGTCCTGAGTTCAATCCCCGTACCACATATCACAATGCTGGGTGTGGTGGCTTACGCCTGTAATCCCAGCACTCGGGAGGCAGAGGCAGGAGGATTGCTGAGTTTAAGGCTGGCCTGAGCTATATAGTGAGCTGAGGGCCAGCCTGAACTACAAAGCGAGACCCTGTCTCAAAAAAACAAAACAAAAAGAACTTGCATGACCATCACTGATTCCAGCCCTGTGGCTGCCCCTGCCCAGTTGAATTAGATCACCCCATCCATCTTGGCTGCCACTTTCCTCACACCCCTCCCCCAATATCTCATATGCAATTAACACCCTCCTCGCAGCCCCTTCCCAAAGTCATTAGTGAGGAAGCAGAATGGTCTTGGCCCCAGAGTGATTTCCTGTCATCTCTGCTCATTAATTCTCTCCATGTCTTTGCTAAGCCATTAATAACTTTCCCTGCATGTCTTGCTGTTTATCTGAGGCTTCATGGCTTCATCCCAGCTCTTGTCTCCAGGGCCCCAAAGAGCGGGTTTCTGGCCTTGTGGCCAATCCATGCCCTCTCTGTCTTCTACCTCCCTCTGTGAGGACGACCACAGTGGCTTACGGGTCCCCACATAAGATGCTCAGGGAACTGTCCCAGAAAAGAGGAGATTTCCTGGGCTCTGGGAAGCTAGACTCCTCTCTGCAGGACCTTTCAGATCGTAGAGCTGGTCACAGCTGTGCTGGTGGGGCCAAGGCACCCAGGCTTCCTAACACACCTCTCTTACCAATGTCCTAGGGTGGTTCATCTGGGAGGGCCCAACAGGGGGCGTGATGACACTCCTGTAACCCAACAGCTTTGACCTATCTGGGTCAACCCTCTGAGCAAGAGGCTCATGGGAACTTGTTCTGTCCTGTTTCAGCCCGAGGAGTTGCAGAAAGAACGCCCAGCTTCATGTATCCCCAGGGTACCTCGAGCAGTCAGATGGTGCTTCGCGGCATGGACCTCCTGCTGGAGTGCATCGCTTCTGGGGTGTATGTACAGTTGGCACCCCACTTCCAGCCACCTACCAGGAGGATGGGGTGGGAGTTTGTCCATACTTGTTCATGCTGCCTTTGAGGGGCACACCAGCAGTACCACAGGAACAGAAGCTAATGAGCAGGGAAGCCCCTGAGAAGCAGGATTTTGCAAATCCTAGTCCTCTTCCTCCCAGTGTAGCCATCTCTGTTTTAGCAAATGAGGAGAGGAGGTAGTTGGGCATCTGCATGTGCAGTGGACCTCCAGGGTCTCAGCTCAGTCCTCTGGGCCCTCTGTGGCCGAGCATCCTCTGAATAGAAAAGACGTCTCTCTGAGGACCTGCATCCTCCTAGCCCCAAGTACTTTAAGGATACAAGGTGTCCCAGGCTCTCAGAGCCCAAGCGCCATGTTTAATCACAAGTCGTTTGCTTCCTGCTTGGTCTCTACCAGCCCAACACCAGATATCGCCTGGTACAAGAAAGGTGGGGACCTCCCATCTGACAAAGCCAAGTTTGAGAACTTTAACAAGGCCCTGCGGATCACGAATGTCTCAGAGGAAGACTCCGGGGAGTATTTCTGCCTGGCCTCCAACAAGATGGGCAGTATCCGGCACACGATCTCGGTGAGAGTAAAGGGTACGTTGTGTGTATTTCTCATTATGATTATTTTGCCAACCCCAAACACCATGACCACCCTTCCCTCTGAGTGTGGTTGGGCGTAGATCAGACAGGGTTAACAGCAGTGCAGTGGTTGGTGGGGACAGCGGCCTGCCATCAGTAGTGTCACCCTGGATGGCAGACTGCACGCACATGAGTGTGAGGAGATGTGTGGCGTCGATCTACTTGACCATCACCCAGTGCTCCTCAGTCAGGGCTCCCTTGGCAGGTGAATCTCCTCCCATGGCCCATCTGGATCATCCTCGGAGCCTTTTCTTTCTTTCATTTTGCATCCCTGTCTGTGACCTGTTGTCCTAGTGCTGTGCTGTTTGCGTCTGTGTGCATGGCTTTGTGCTTCTTTTGAAGGCTGGGGAGTCACTGTGGCCCCAACATTTTTAGAGTCACTTCCTTCCCCCAAAGCCGAGATGGCCCGCCTGAGCTACTGCAGGCAGCAGGCACCTGTCCTTGGGTCTCACCCCGTGGGCCATGAGAGTCACTTCTCCACCCAGGGCTGCATGGACGGTTGGGAGAGTGAGGTCTGGGACCAGCGCGCAAGAACTTTCTTAGCACACAGTCCTTGGTCTTGCGATCTTGTTTTCAGCACCACGCGTGACTTTGGGGTTCTTAGCCTTTTGGGGAAGGCAAATACAAAGATGTTTGAGGATCTGATCCAAAAGATCCTTTCCTTAGAGAAGTCCACATATCCACACACTAATGAAAAAGGGCAGTCAGTTCAGAATGACCCTGACCAAAGCTCAGCGCCCATGAGGATCAACATGAGGCCTTCTGTAGATGGTCTGGCCTTGCAGCAGTAGAGGGAGCAGCCCAGTGCCACGAGGGGACCCGTCAGGCACACATCATAAACACCTGTGACCTCTGAAGGCACCAGTCACTCCCCTGTGCCCGGAAGCTGACTCAGTAGATCAGAGATGAGCCCCAGCTCGTGGTGCTGTGCTTAGTTCTTACGAAGCCCCTGAGGCCTTAGGAGAGCTCCACTTTAGAACTAAGTTTGTGCCTGTGAGTAGACAGGGGGCATCTACATGGCCACACCACGAGGATGGGCCCTGGCAGGTGTCGAGCACCTGGTGTTGGACTCGGGTTCCCGCCTTCCTCCAGGGAGCCTATCTAGGTGCCCTGCCTGCCCCGTGCCAGCTAACTCCCTGCCTGTACCTGCTTTATCTTCCAGCTGCCCCCTACTGGCTGGATGAACCCCAAAACCTGATCCTGGCCCCTGGAGAGGATGGCAGACTGGTGTGCAGAGCCAATGGGAACCCCAAGCCTACTGTCCAGTGGATGGTGAACGGGGAGCCTCTGCAATGTAAGTAGCAAGCTGCTGTCCTACCTGACTCCTCTCTATGCCCTCACCGGTCCCAGGTCCCATCACTGCCCGTGTATCCTAAGGGTGAGGAAAGACAGGGCCTGTGGCTGCTGCCTCCAACAGCTCATCTCTTTAGACGAGCTGGGAACCTGCCTCATCTTGGTGTGGGAGCAGCAGGAGGCCTCGAGCCCTGTGGTTCGCTGTCCATGTTCAGGGGAATCTCTGCTCCCTTCAGCTTTTCTTCCTGCCCTGAAACAGTGGTAGAGCCCAGCTGTAGGTCTGGGTCTGCAGCTGCATGTCTGAGCAAGGCAGGAGCTTGGAAAGCAGAGGCGAGCCCTTGGTAACCCCTGTCCTTGGTTCACCGAGCCACATTCTGACAAGACCAGAATAAAAGGCAGGGGCGAGGATTTAGCTCGGTGGTTCTGGTGCCTGCCTTGCAATCATAAAGTCATGAGTTCGATCTCTGCTACAAATAAAACAAAACAAAGCAAAACAGAATAAGAGGCGGCGGGGCTCTGAGAGAACCAGAAAGATTACGGCTAGATGTGAGCAAGAATCTTCCCACAAGAGCAGAAGACACAGCAGGTACGAAGTAGGCACAGACTGTGGGAAACTGTCCTGCCCAGCGGTCAGAACAGGAGATTCCACAGCCTCTTCCAGTTTGTGGTCTTGGTCAAGTTTTCACATCATATTCTCTCACTCGGTTTACTTTTTTTCTAATGTCCAGTCTTACTTTCTGTAGGAGTCAGAGGAAGTATAAGCAGCAATAGCAGCCAAACGGGGGTAAACATAGGTAAGAACGCAGAATCAACTGAGCAGCAACTGATCAAAGCAGATGGTGAGGTGGGAGACAGAGTAGCGTGTGGCTTTGTAGACATTTCTCCTGTGCTAGCAGATGCACCCTGTTATCTCTTTCACCTCAAACACGAAGGCTGAGCGGAGGGGACTGACAAGTGCAGTGAGTTGCAAGGTCCTGAGGCTCAGAAGCCCCGCCCAGCCCAGCACAAAACCTCCCTCCCAGCAGGAGCAGAGATGTGGGCATACCCTGCCCTGCTGCCCTGCCAGCCGCAGGTCTCTCTGCCCGATGGCACTTTCTGGGCAAAGCAGGAGTGGTCCTGAACTCCATGGCATGGTTGGAGAAATGCAGCCCTGAAGGACCAGCCCCACAGAGGGCATCTCTTCTGGGGGCACCTGAGGGGGTGGCTGGCAGGGAGTTGGTTTCCTGAGAATGCCAGGCACGGCAGCGGCAGTCGCATTGCTGGCTTTGCTGTCCTTGGGCCTTTTGCTGAGTGGGGACCGAGCCCGGGTGATAAGGGTGCTGACTGAGTCTTCATTTACCGTCTGCTGACTCCCCAGTTCTGGGCAGACTTGCTGTCTGTAGAGTGGCGTCTGCGGGGCCTGACTCCTGCTCACTCTTCCACCAGGACCTGATAGGACTCCAGTCTTCTGTGAGCTCAGGGACAGAAATCTCTAGTGCTTCAAGAGAGAAGTGGCCTCGCTTTAACTTTCCAGAGAATATTTATTTTAACAGCTAGTTTTGACTGATCATACTCTTCCTCAGAAGGGGTGCTTACCCATCTTACAGTGGAGGGGAATGAGGGCCGGAAAGGTTGACTGATTGGGCCCATCACGTGCACAGGGCCCAGTCCCCACCGCCGTGCACAGCCTGTGCTCTCCGCTCCCAGCCAGCAGCACCCAGAGAGCCCTCTGCCTGCCTGGAACAGGTTTCTAGGGGGACCTAAGAGCCCCAGTTGTGTGGGCCACTCAGTGACTTATGGATTTAATTTTGTGCACATTCAGGGAAAGCTGTGTTCTATGGGTGGCAAGATGGTGGATTCTGTCCATCTCAGGTTGCTTTATCCTTTTTAAAACACATTTAAGAATATGAACACTGGATTAAAGTGATAATAGCCACAATAATATGGTATTGCTGGACCTATGCTACTCACTTCACAGCTGTATAAATCTCAGGCTCTCCTCACAAAGTCCCCATGGAGTGATGCATTATTCCCATTCTGCAGATCAGGGAGTTGAAGTTCAGAGGGTCTGAAAAATGCTGTAAATCATGTGGTTAGATTTGTTTCCAGTGCTTATGTTTCTATTTCCAAATCTTATATTTTCAACTACAGCTGCCCCTCTGGGCTGGGCACAAATTTATGTCCCTCAGGATGGATGAGAAACAGGCTCCAGGAGGTTGAGGTCATGCATTCTGACCAGTAGTGACACCGGAATCAGGACCCACCCAGTTCTGCCTCTCTCACAGCTTTCCTGGCACACCCTGGGTCCCTGCAAGAGCCCCAAGTGCCTTTCACTCTGCCAAGCTCTATTTCTCAGGGGAAGTATCTCTTTTCTTATCTCTAGCGGCACCACCCAACCCAAACCGAGAGGTGGCCGGTGACACCATCATCTTCCGGGACACGCAGGTCAGCAGTAGGGCTGTGTACCAGTGCAATACCTCCAATGAGCATGGTTACCTGCTGGCCAACGCCTTCGTCAGCGTGCTGGGTGAGCCTCCTGCCCCCTGCGCTCACCTGTGGTGCATCTCCCCTGGGCCTTGGCCCATCCCACGTGCAGTTTGTCCTCATGAGATTACAAAGACTGAGCAGCTGAGAGAGTGTCAGGATGGGGGACACATGGACACTGAAGAAGAGGTTTGTAGGAAGGATAGAGGACTTAGACTCCCCAATGCTGGATGAGCAGAATTAATTTCATCTTCTGGCTTTTCTAAGCCTATCTTGGTCCTTTCCTTCCCCTGGTGAGAGAGTCCAGCTCATCTGCTTGGCTGGCTGTACGACTTCACGGGGTCTCCCGGTATCTCCAGTGGGAGCTGCTGTGAGCATGCTCACTGCACTCCCTGAGCACGCAGGGAACACGGGGGGCAGCTACTGAGCCTTCAGGATCACTGGGAGGCCTTTGCAGAAGCTGGATTAGATGTAAATTGGTGCAGAGCAGGCAGAAGGACTCCTTCCTTGTAAACCGCAGGGGCTCCTGGGAGGGAGGGTTGATGAGGGAGGGTGTCCAGGTGCTTGGAGGATATGCAGAAATTAGACCATGGAGTAAAAATACCCAATATTGGCACCGTGGGAATTTCAGATGTCCCTCCGCGCATGCTGTCACCCCGGAACCAGCTCATTCGGGTGATCCTTTACAACCGGACGCGGCTGGACTGCCCGTTCTTTGGGTCTCCCATTCCGACCCTCCGGTGGTAAGTCCCAGGAGACAGGTGCTTCACCACAGGGGTCGTCTGTCTTACCTTTCTGGTTCCCATCTCGCCCATAGCAGAACTCACCTGGGACCCTTAAAGCATCAAACTTGAGAGGAAAATGGGTGGCGATCTGGATCAACCCCCTTATTTTACAGAAAAAGGAAACCAAGGCCAGGAGAGGGGCAGAGACGTGCTAGTGCCCCCTAGTGGTCAGAGGCAGACCCTGCAAGGCTTAGGATGCCAGCTCCCAGCCAGAAGCTCCTTCTGCGGGCCTGTGGTCTCCCTTGGGCTGGTCCCTTCTCAGTATGCTGTGTTCTGCTGCTCTGTTGTGAGGTTTAAGAATGGGCAAGGAAGCAACCTGGATGGTGGCAACTACCATGTCTACGAGAACGGCAGCCTGGAAATTAAGATGATCCGCAAAGAGGACCAAGGCATCTATACTTGTGTTGCCACCAACATCCTGGGCAAGGCTGAAAACCAAGTCCGCCTGGAGGTCAAAGGTAAAGGACGGGGTTCACAGATAGGAGCCGAGAGGTCAAAGAGGCTGCGCTCACCGCTTTGCGGATGGGCTGTTCCTGTGAAAATGCCCCAACCCTTCGTCCTGGGGGCTCCTCGCGTGTATGTGCATGTGCCCTGGCACTGCCCTAACACAGGCGCTGGGACTCCGAGGCAGCTCAAGGGCTTAAGGAAGCTGCTGTCCACACCAGCTCCCCACGACCACCCCAAGTGATGCCATCTCCCCAGGCCAGCATTTGAGGAAGCATTTAGCATGTCTGACTGCCCACATCACCCCTGTGGCTGCCCCACGGCCTGGAGGGCAGCATGTCACACACGGGTCACGCGGGGGTGGTGGGCAGAGAGCCGCCAGTGGTGAGCTCCCGGACGTCTGCGCAGACCCCACCAGGATCTTCCGGATGCCCGAGGACCAGGTGGTCAAGAGGGGCACCACAGTGCAGCTGGAGTGCCGCGTGAAGCACGACCCCTCGCTCAGACTCACCGTCTCCTGGCTGAAGGACGCTGAGCCGCTCTACATAGGAAACAGGTTTCGGCCCCGCCCTCCCCGTCCTGCTCTTGTTGTTGCGGTCATGTGCTTCCAAGAGGCTCCCGAGGAGGGGGACATCCGTGGCGATGGCTCTCCTCAGGGCAGGCTTTCCTCCACACCTGCCCTCCCTCTCTCCTGTCAGCCCCTGCGGCTCTTTCCTTCACCTTCTTCTCTCTATTTTCTCCTCTCTCCTCGGTCTTTTTCCTCTCCTTCTCTTCATTTCCTTGTATCCTTCCTTCTCCCTCCTCTACAGCCTCCCCGAGGCCCCATATGCAGTACCGCTGCTTTCCAGTAGAGGGCAGGATGGACCACAGCCCACCCTTCCCACGTAGTGTGCGGAGGGCGGTTCTCAGCCCTCCTCTGGCTCAGATTCTGATTTCATCGGCAAGGGGGTGAGGCTAGGGTAGTGACTGTTTTTCAAGGACCCTCTGCTGCACAGGCAGGGCTGAGGGCCCCTGGCCAGCCCCTGCGCCATACTTCTGCAGGATGAAAAAGGAAGACGACTCCCTGACCATCTTCGGAGTGGCAGAGCGAGACCAGGGCAGCTACACGTGTGTGGCCAGCACTGAGCTGGACCAGGATCTGGCTAAGGCCTACCTCACCGTGCTAGGTAACTGGTTCCTCTCCTCCCTGCTCGCTTGTAGCTGTACCGCCAGAGCAGCAGTGAGCCCCAGGTGGTCCCCAGGGTCAGCCCATGCAGCTGGCCCAGCATGGTGACTTCCTGCTTTCTGTCTCTGGGTCCAGGCCTGCCACTTTCAGAAAAAACTGCCGAACAGATCAGGGTTCCCTCTTCAGTTCGCAGTTATTCATTCCCCGCACCCAGCTGAAGGGCCCCAGAGCGGCTTCCTTACCTCCCTCACGGTTAACCACTAAGCCAGTAACAGTTCCGCGCTCGAGCTGGGCTGGCTTCTCCCTCCCACAAGGCTCCCCCTTCGTGGTAGTATTTCAGTGTGTCATGCACTGAGCAAGCTGGTACCTCCTCTTCCTGTCCTGTGTCCAGCCAGAATGAAAACACTAAGTCATCCCATACCAAGCAGAAGGTGGCCTGTCCCTTCCAGGGCAGCAGAGCCCTGATGCCCGCACCTCATTCTGACCTCTTTCCGGACATCCTACTGCCATAAGAATTGGTCCCTTCAACCTTTCTACAGTAGAGGATGGAAGAGGCAGCAGTGGGTGAACCCAGGCCCAAAGGAAGGGAAGGAAATAGAGCTATGGAAGATGTACAAGATGGCCTCTGTGAGGTTGGGGGCTCTCCACAGAAGAGGGTGATGCTGTGCCAGGACCGCCCAGGCAGGCAGCTGCCTGGTTCAGGCTGCCCATCCCCCTCCTCCACCATGCCCTCCCTGTAACCTGCTAACCTGCATAACCCATCTTCCCTTTACAGCTGATCAGGCCACTCCAACTAACCGTTTGGCTGCCCTGCCCAAAGGTAATTCCTACTAACCCCAGTCCATCGCCAGTGCCCTCTCCGGGCACCTGGGGGTGGAGCCAGAGGAAGAAGGCACCGCAGGAGAGAACTGTGGTCTGTGGGTTCCTGGCCATGCTCCACACACTCACCACATGGGACCCCTTTCAGGTGCCATGTCCACCTTCCCCTTGAGCCAGTGTCACACGTTGCTCTGTGTCCTCTGCAGACTGACCACAGGAGCCCTTAGCTGCCACTTGGTTGTCTTCCCTTAATGTGGCCTTGTCACCGTGGCCTTGGAGGGGTCTGTTCACTCCTGCTTGGTCTCAGAGCTCAGGAAAGCCTGTTCCAGCCTCCTCATGTCTACCAGTCTTATCCATTTAGAATCCTCCCCCCACACACACTCACATATGTACACATGTGCACGCATGCACACACACACACAAACACACACCCAGGCTAGCGTATTCCATTCGACTCACCTTCCATATCCTTCCATTAACCAGCCAGAATATGGACACTGCTATTCAGGGAGCCAGGATGTAGAAAATCATCTCACCTCCTGCCGTCAGTGGCTGGATGGCTTCATGCTCAGGCCAGGGTGGCGATGAGACTCACTGAAGCAGTCCTGGGGGAGCAGAGCCCCAGGGCGGTGCAGCCCTCGCCCTGTGTGAATCCCACTGTACCCCTGTGGGCTCCGCATCCTCCCTGGCTGGGTTTTCTGAGTTCTCTGGCCATTTCCCTGACCTTCTGCCTAGCTCAGGCTGCAGACCCATCCTGGGCTCTGACCCTCACACAGCCCTGGCACACAGAGCAGAAGGTAACTATCAGGAGAGGGGGGGAAACCCCGCACCTCTGCCAGTGCTTTTCTGATGAACTCAGCCTTTTCCACACATGGTGCCGAGGACGTCCACAGAGACAGGACGTGGCCCTTTCTCCCTCTGCCCTCGCGCAGCATACTATGATGTTCTTTTAAGTAGGACGGAATTTTGGGACCCTGGAGGGAAGGGGATGGGCCCTCTGCCAGCCTATGGGGCAGGCTTGGATTGGACCTGCTGGTCGTGGGGACTGTCCAGGGCTGGGGCCCCTGCATGGAGGGTTGGTGCCAACTGCTTCCTGCCGTCTTCTCCTGCGGCCAGGGCGGCCAGACCGACCCCGTGACCTGGAGCTCACCGACCTGGCTGAGCGGAGTGTGAGGCTGACCTGGATTCCAGGGGACGATAACAACAGCCCCATCACAGGTCAGCCGGGCTGCGCCCCAGATGGGGTGGGGGGGCTGGCGACCACCCTGACCCTGAGGCCTGCTGCATCCTGACCCACCTCTGCCCGATCACCTGGCTCCTCTCCCTGGCTGCTTCCCATGCCCCAGAAGAACAGCTCATGTGCTTTCACATGGCCCAGAAGAGAACATAAAGAGGAGGGGGAGCCAGGGAGGAAACGCTTTGGGGCCCCTGGAGCAGCTCTGGCCCCCTTCCCGTGCAGACTATGTTGTCCAGTTTGAAGAGGACCAGTTTCAACCAGGGGTCTGGCATGACCACTCCAAGTTCCCAGGCAGTGTAAACTCCGCTGTCCTCCAGCTGTCCCCATATGTCAACTACCAGTTCCGGGTCATTGCCATCAATGAGGTTGGGAGCAGCCACCCCAGCCTCCCATCTGAGCGCTACCGAACCAGCGGAGCACGTGAGTACTTGTGGGCACAGGCAGGGCACAGGGCCAGGCACCTGGGCTCCTGCTGAGTACCCCCAGCTCCCAGCCATGTGCACCGGGCAAAGTTCTCCGAGGCTCCTCGTCTAGGAGACAGCAGTAACCATGACATCTACGTCACAGGCCACTGAGGCCAGATGGGACTTGTGAGAATGCAGGGTGGTGCCTGCCGTGGTGACGGCAGGTAGTGAGCGCACAGCAAATTCTAACTGCTACTTTATTATTGTTGGCTTTTTTTTTTTTTTTTGCTTTTTGAGACAGGGTCTCGCTTTGTAGTTCAGGCTGGCCCTGAGCTCACTATGGTGCCCAGGCAAGCCGCCACGAACTCAGCAATCCTCCTGTCCCTGCCTCCTGAGTGCTGGGATTACAGACGTGAGCCACCACGTCCGGCATTGTGGTATTCGGTGTTGATTGTTGGTGGGCGTGTCTCCACGCCCAGCATTCTATGTGGTTACCGGGGATCGAACTCAGGACCTTGCGCTTGTGAGGCAGGCGCCGGAACCACTGAGCTAACCCTCCAGCCCTTGTTGGCATTATTGATTGATTGATTGATTGTCTGCTGATAAAGGGAGAACAGTGGCAAAGATGCAAGGTGGAACTGGATAATCCATGTCGTATCCAATTTCTTTTCCGAATGTCTTTGGGGAGTGTTCAGATTTCTGAAGTCACAGCAGCTCATAGAGGATGGAGGTGCTCCCCAAGAAGATATGAAATGCCAGGGATAAAGCAGGCTGGCATGGAGCATGTTTAGTGGATAATCCTCATGGAGATAATCCACATTCAGTTGGCTTATTGACCACCCACAGTGCGGAAAGCCTGATGATAAATGGTATCTGGTGGATTAATATGGAAACAAAATTAGGTCTTCGGGAGTTAAGTCTTAGCTAGCAAGGCATATCATGCACATGAGAAAAAAAAAAAACAGGGAGTTCAGGGTGTACAGGTGCTAAAAAAAAAAGGCAGGGCAAAAGGACCAGCCAGGACAAGGAGGTGGCTGTTCACTGTCCCCCAGGAAGACACACACTGAACTTCACCTTTATGTCTGTTTGGGTTCCAGCCCCTGAGTCCAATCCCGGCGATGTGAAGGGAGAAGGGACCAGGAAGAACAACATGGAGATCACATGGACGGTAGGAGGGCCCTCCCCCGGCCCACGGTGGACCTGCTCACTGAGCGTCCTCTCTCCTCACACCCTGGCTCCTGAGGCCACAGTGGGCATCTGGCCCTGGTGGCTGCCCTTCTCAGAGACAGGTTCCTCTTGGAGTTGGGCATCTGGAAGGCAAATGAGACATGTGTTCAGGAGCCAGGCATCAGAGCCGATGGGAACGGAGCTAACCAAAAGGCACAGACTGCCAGTCTCACGGAGATCATAGGGACACCGGTACAGTAAGGGACCTCCTGTGAAGGAGAGACTCAGGCCAGGCTACAGAAGGTCTAGGAGACCCCGACACTGCGGGAGGGTGTCCCAGGGTCTCGGCAGTGAGCCGTGGGGAGCATCTGAGATGTGCCCTTCTCTTGGTAATGGAGCAGCGAGGTGGCACAAAGGGCCACCTCCCAGCCAGGTTATCAAGTCCCCTCTTCATTGGTTGCATTTTCCAAACCAGAATTGGTTTATTACGCGATCTCAAAGTGACTTTTTCCCAAACTGCTTCCAAGTCTGGGATGCACAAATGCAGTATTCCTGAGCTGCTGCCTGAAGGGGTGGGAACCAGGAGACCGGGGAGTGCTTGGAGGCAGCGTGACCCCTGTCTTTGTTGGGGCCTCAGCCAGCACAGCTCCAGCGCCGGGCTGAGCCCAGCTCAGAGCACCAGGCCGACAGCTCTGCCTGGTGGGCTCCTGGGCCAAGTCCCTAAAGATAAAACAGGGTTCCACACCTTCAGGAGCTCTGATCTGTTGGGAGGACAGGACACACCCACGAGGACTGGGTAGGACTGACGTCAGGGCTGGAGTGCAAGCTCATCAGCAGCGGCGTGCGCTCGTGAACCCAAACTCTGCCTTGGCTGACCTCAGGGAAGCCCATCCTGTCTGTGCTCCTTGCGGGCTGCTCCTGTCCCAGGCGGGAGCACTGTTGAAGCAGAACCTTCCCTCCCTTTGCTCTGCCAAGTGTAGGTGTCTCCCAGGGTCAGTGACTGTCTCGGGTAAACCTTGTGTTGTAGAAACTCTACACACACAGAATTTGGAGGACCCTGGGCTTTGGGGGACTCCTCAGGGAGGGGGTGCTCTCCTCTCCCCACTCAGGGACTGGCCAGCGTTGGACAGGTCTGGGGGCCCTCGAGGGCCCGGTACAGAAAGAGAGGGTAGTCAGTGATGGAATCAGCCCCTCATCTGGAGCCTTTACCATGCCTGTCTGTCGGTCTATCTGTCCCTCTATCCCTGCTCAGCCCATGAATGCCACTTCTGCCTTTGGCCCCAATCTGCGCTACATCGTCAAGTGGAGGCGGAGAGAGACTCGGGAGACCTGGAACAATGTGACAGTGTGGGGCTCTCGCTACGTGGTGGGCCAGACCCCAGTCTACGTGCCCTATGAGATCCGGGTCCAGGCCGAGAACGACTTTGGGAAGGGCCCGGAGCCCGACACCGTCATCGGCTACTCTGGAGAGGATTGTGAGTACCTGCCTGTCCCTCCCCTCGCCAGCAGGAACCGCGCCCAGCCCATGCCAGGCTATTCACAGTCCAGGAAGGCTGGGGGAGGGCAGCAGGTGCCTGAAAGAGAAGCACGCCTCAGTGACCTGGAATGTGCTGGGGAGGAAAGACAGCGAGACACCAGTAGCTGTTTGGTACTCCATAGATTTCCACAGCCCTCGGGCTTGCTCTGTGCAAAGGAGGGGTCTGGCCTGGAGCCCAGCTTCTCAGAGCTGTTGAACAATAGCTCGTCAGGATGGATAGAAGAGCTTTCTTGGTCCCTCTCTGGTTTAGCAGTAAAGGGCCCTGGCTCAGCACCAGACCAGCCACCTGCTGCCATTCCAGTGTCACCCCCACCCTCAGAACTGAGTGTAGAAAGTTCTTTGGAGGTGGCAGGAATAAAGCAAGGCTCAGACATGTCTGTGCCCAGTGGTCGGTTCCTCACGCTTCGGAGAAAAGCAGATCCATGGAGACCCTCCTGGGCCCGCTCCAGGCCTGAGTCCGAGCCAGGAGCAGTGTGGAGTCAGGGGGAGAAGAGGGAAGCTTGGAAGAGGGAGCAGCCTGGGACAGTAGACTCGGGAGGGGCCAGAGCATGCTGGAGCAGGGCCGAGGGGTGGCAGATGTGAGGGCTGAGCCCCAGAGGTGACCATGGTGGCACCCACTGGAGATGAAAGGACAGGTCGGTAAGCGTTCTATTATCTCACTCCTCACGTCCACTCCCAACAGGAGTCCACTGGGAATGCTGGGCAGTACATGTGGACAGGGCAGTCTCTGGTCATGGGCTTCCTGCCACCCACAGTTTCCACTCTCCCTGTCTACCATGGTCTGTGTTCCCGTGGAACATAGAGAACAGGGGGTGCAATCATGGTGGAGGAGGGAATGGTCCCCTTCCTGGGGCTGGAGTGTCTGTCTCCCTTCCTGAGTGAGGTTAGAGCATCTCCGGGCTGTGAGAGGTGCTTCCTGCTGGCAGAAACCAGCACACTCAGAAGGGGCCGTTGACAGCGTATGGACAGTGGAGAGGAGGGGGAGGTGGCCAAGGAGGGTGGACGCCAAGGCATGTGAACCTCCCCCAGGCCGCAGCAGCGGGCAGCCCGTGTGTACGCTGAGCCTTGGTGGGCAGGGTGGAAGTCACCGACCCTGAGGGGCACTCTGAGAAGCTGTGGCCATGTGTGGAGGAGTATAAGCTGTCCACCTGCAGCCCAGCACAGAGGAAGCCAGTGGGAGCAACTTCTCCCCTCCTGCCCTGGCCTCAGACCCACCCAGAAGCCCAAAAGCAAGACTGCCCAGCAGATGAGGTCCAGAAAGAGTAGCTGACTGGCTCACAGGGCAGTGGGGAAGGGTGGGGAAGGGACGGGCGTGACAGTCGCCCTGTGGCAGGGTCCTCTTACCTGGACCGCCTTCCTGGCCCCAAGCCTCCCTCCACCCCTCTATGTGTCACCGCCTGACAGAGGAGACCCACCCTGCGCTCCTGGAGTGCCCAGCAGGGTGGACACAGGGCCACCCCTGCCCGTCTGACCCACTCTTTGCCCGCACATTGCAGACCCCCGGGCTGCGCCCACCGAGGTCAAGGTCCGAGTCATGAACAGCACAGCCATCGGCCTGCAGTGGAACCGCGTCTACTCGGACACGGTCCAGGGCCAGCTCCGGGAGTACCGAGTGAGGAGGCCACTCCCCACCCTAACAGCCCGGCACTAACCAGGGCGAGGGGAGCAGAGATGGGGCGCGGGGCACCAGGGAGGTCTACTGGATCCAAAGTTGATTCAAGATGATTGTAGGACAAGCTGTTCAGAAACTCCCCGAAGCAAATATGTACACAGTCATGAGTCCCTTAACAACAGGGGCGTGTCCTGAGAAGTGTGTGGCCGGGGGATCTTGTCACTGTGTTCCCATCAGAGTGCACTGGCCCAAACTGGCCTGGGTAGGTCTTCCCTCAGTGCAGCCTCGTTTTTGTTTTTAATTAGTTTTATTGGTACATTTTATATACACGTTGTGATCACACTTGACATTGGAAATTTGTACCAGTACATGACATGACTTAATTCTCATTTTTTCCCATTTCACTGCCCTCCAAATCTCCCACCCCCATATACATAAGCTTTGTTTCCTTTTCTTTTCTTTTTTTTTTTTTTTTTGAGACAGGGTCTTGCTTTGAAGTTCAGGCTGGCCCTGAGCTCACTAAGTAGCCCAGGCAAGCCTCAAACTCAGCAATCCTCCCGTCTCTGCCCCTGAGTGCTGGGATTACAGGCGTGAACCACCACACCTGGCACTGTGGTATGTGGTATTGACTGCTGGTGGGCGTGAGTCTTCACACCCAGCATTGTATGTGGTTACCGGGGATTGAACTCAGGACCTTGCGCTTGCGTTTGCCAGGCAGGCGTCGGAACCACTGAGCTAACCCTCCAGGCCCCTGTTTCCTTTTCTTAATCATCAAATTTTTTATTTCCCTGCTTCACTTACCCCTAACCCCCCTTTTCCCTTTGAATATTTTCTTACTATTTCACAATACTTATTATACATTTTAGAACTCCTCTACACCTTGAGTTCCTCACACCAGAGATAAGATACAGTATTTACACATCTGTGTCCTATTTATTTCACTTGTGAGTATATCGTCAAGGTACATTAGTTGGAATAGAAAGGACTGAAATCCTAGTTTTCTGAGGGATCTCCACACTGACCGCGCCAGTCTACATTCCCACCAACAGTGGAAAGGGTTCCTTTCTCCCCGCGGCCTCACAGCGCGGCCTCTTGATGCCATCGAGGGATGCAGTAGACAAGTCGCACGCAGCGGCTCCCGGCCCAGCAGCGCACTGTGGTACAGGAAACACTCTTTAGCATAGATGAGTTAGAAAGTATAAAATGATGATTTAAAGAGTGCAGAGTAGTAAGTATGTGTTACCGCCATCACCACATACCACGAGCCGCGCGTCACGGAAGTGCTGCCTCCTGCAGCCTCACAGCATCATTCCAAGTGGAGTAAGGCACGCGAGATCATCCGCAACAGGACTGTTTCAACCCCACTGCTATCTTCTGGGGCCCCGTCGCTGGGCAGCACAGTGCGGCGCATGACTGTGTACATATGCTCGCAGCCAGGTATCTCTTGCAAAGGATCTGCTGGCGATTCAGCTCAGCAGAAACCCTGAGAAGGGTGGTGTGTTTGGGCTGACCTGGCACAGCACATGCATTCGTCACACATGTGTGAGTGGACACACGTGTCTCTTCATGTACAGTGTTGAGACTCTGCTGAGCTCCGCCCCCGCGTCCTCTGCTAGCTGTTCCCCTCCCAGTGGTCCCGAGAGCCGCCACTAACAGGCAGAGCCGCTGAAAGGGCGTGAGCACCCTCCCTGCCGCCGCAGCTGAGTCGGGCTTCTGCTCCAGGAGGGGTGTCGAGGCCTGGGCTTCTGGTTCCGCCCAGGCTCCTCTCTGAAAGGGTGGGCGGAGATGGGAGAGGAGACCCCAGGTGTACGACGCTCTCCCTCTTCCCAGGGGGCTGGAAGTACAAGCAGTCACCTGGGCTGACACTGGGTCTGTGGCCTCAGCATCATCGGGAGCTGGCGGATGCTGGGAAGGGCCCATCTCCTCCTGGAAAATGACTAGGCAAATAGAAGGAAGGCACTGGGGTGGGCTCCTTCCTTGCAGCTGACTTGCACCCTTCGCCTACTTGCCTGGATCTTTTTCTGGCTAAAGCCCCCATCGGGCCCCCTCAGCCTGCGCCTCCTCCTTACTTTGCTCTGGGCAGCACGGGTGACACTGCTGTGACAGCCTGACCTGTGGCTTCCTCCCCACCGCTAACCAGCCCTCCGCTGCACCCTGAGATACTACCACCTTCTGCATCAGTCTTGTCCCTCCCGAGCTCTGCCAGCACGCCCTGCACCCCACTGCCTTGGACATGTGACTGTCCCTTGGATGTGCGTCTGTCTCGTCTCCAAAGGCCTTCACCCAATAAGAAGAGAAACCATTTGGCTTCCAAGGATTCAAGCAGCCTTTGCTCACACCCCGCCTTCCAGGGGTAGCCTGGTCCTTGTCAGCTCCTCGCCTGCTGCCCACCTAAACCGTACTAATCCAGCTCAAGGTGATGCGGTCTTCAAGCGTAGAGCAGAACTTTCCATGCTGGACCCTTGGCTCCTATCTGTGGTTCTGGCCTGGACTCCCTGAACAACATGTTGTCTAGCTTGGAAATCCACCTTATGATGTCTGGGGCAGCTCAGATCTAAGTGTGGCCAGTTCGCCCATTTCCTGAAGACATGGCTGAAAATAAGAGAAACCACAACCCTATGTCTCACTCAGTATTAATTCGTATTCACAAATGGTTAACAAGAGGGAACTACTCCAAGGCTGCTGCCCCGTCCCATGTGGAACCAGTGAGGCCATTTGGGACTTAAAGCCTGTAGCAAACAAAGGAAGGCCGGTCACTGCCACCACCACTAACCACTAACCCGAGGTGCCGCCTGCCCCTCACTGCCCCTCTGTCCCGAAGGCCTACTACTGGAGGGAGAGCAGCTTGCTGAAGAACCTGTGGGTGTCTCAGAAGAGGCAGCAAGCCAGTTTCGCGAGTGACCGCACGCGGGGCGTGGTGGGCCGCCTCTTCCCCTACAGTAACTACAAGCTGGAGATGGTTGTGGTCAATGGGAGAGGCGATGGGCCTCGCAGTGAGACCAAGGAGTTCACCACCCCAGAAGGAGGTAGGTGTGACCTGCGGCCCTGCCGGGTGGGCAGGACTAGGGTGGCATGCAACGGCGGGCCTGGAGCAGCCCCAGCACGGCCTGGCATGGACAGCACACGGTGGCCTCTGTGTGGCCTGAAGGAGCCGGTGACCTGCAGGTGGAACAGCCGTCACTGTCAGAGTTCTCAGTCACCAAGGCGGCCTGTCCTGACGCGAGGTTGCGTCTCAAAAGAAGCCATGCATGGCTGCTGTCGTGATTCCAGATGGGCTACTCAGCCTGGCCCGAGGGGTTGCGGAGCCTGGGCTGCCCCGCACCTCCGAGGCAGCGCACGTGTCCCGGCCTCCAGGACGACTCGTCTGCCAGCCCCTAAGACCTCAGCCTGCCCCCTCCCACGTCATCAAGCGGCGCTCGCGGAGAGGTGGCCCTAGGGGAGGCTTGACTCTTGCTGGGGCTCCAACACTACAGAGCTCGGTCACCTCTGCTCTCACCAGACCTCTCAGCCACTTTGCATTTGTTTGCCTTCCGCTTTTCCTCCTTGACCGTGACTTCGTTTTCCCTCTCTGCACCTCCTTTCTCCGCTCCAGAGTTCCTCCTCTTGTTTTCTTTAGTCCTGTCTCTCCCTCTCTTCGACTTGGCTTTCATTATCAGTTTGTTCCCCATCAGGTGCTCCACCCTGACTTCTTCCTCCTCCCCTGAACTCAGCACATGCAGCCCAGAAACCCGGGCCAGCGAGAGTCTTTGTGTGAGGATCTGGAGGGCTGCTGCCACTGCTCCTGCCTCGGTTGCTCTGCAGGGTGCGAGGCATCTTTGAAGGGTCAGAGCCTGACATGTGTCAGGGTCATTGTGAGAGGAAAATTTGGTCTACTTCCTCCCGCACTTAAATAGCAGAGGCCAAGACAGAGCGGCCGTCCTGGCTGAGCAAGACGGTTCCCGAGTGGGGCACCGGCCGAGGTCAATGCTTTCATCCTGTGCTTTGTCTTTCCTGTTTTCCTTGTCCTCCCTGCCCTCTTCCCCTGGTGCCCCCTGCTCTCTCCTCCTTCCCCAAGTACCCAGTGCCCCCAGGCGTTTCCGTGTCCGGCAGCCCAACCTGGAGACAGTCAACCTGGAATGGGATCACCCGGAGCACCCCAACGGGATTCTGACCGGATACACCCTCAAATACGTGGCCTGTATGTTCTGACCCTCGTTTTCCCTGAGATAATCAGAGAAACCCCGTTTTCACCTTCTTTCCAAAAGAAAGGGGGGTAGAACAGCAGAGGGGATTGTGGAGGCAGTGGGGAGGCCAAGGAAAAGCTCCCCTGGGGCTCCTGGAGGCAGGCAGCCCCGCCCCTCTCTCCACACAGCCCAGGTGTCGGGAGCAGGAGCGGCTGGCCTGATAGGTGGGGTGCAGGAAACACTTGTCTAAAGAGAGCAACAGTGGACCATAGGGATCGTACATTCCCCTTTGCCTCCAGGTCTAGGAGAGAAGTGTGTGCAGACCCAAAAGATATCTTAAGAAAGTGTCGTTTGTGTCAAGGTGGCCATGTGTGGACCAGCCCAGGAACTTTAGAGTGACTCAAGTCAGAGGCCTTGGGCAGAAAGACCTCATCTTGGGATCTCAGTGTGGCTGTGCAGGGACCGGGATGTCATTACACAGAATACTCTTCAAGGCACCTGGAGTGTGCAGTGTGGTAGTCACCAGGGAACGTGAAGGGCCGGTGTCACACTGTGAATGGTTTTGACAACCAGTCATGCATTCGTGCTGTTCTGAGTCCATCTCTGGACCTAACTGCTCTGCCTTTGAGGCATAGCGAATACACCTTTTCCGAGAGGCATTGACCATTGGGAGCCCCTGGGTTTGCCCCACTTCTGTCTGAATGGAAGGTGAGATGAGATTTGTCCTTTTCCAAAGGGCCTGGAAATTATGAACTGAATCTTTCAAAATCAGCCCTGTGACTTTATAGCGAGCTGGAGACAATGAGATTGTGATGAAGCGCTGACCCCGAGGTGCTGAGCGGAGAGCCAGCAGGAGGCTCTCACCCAGCACCCCGCCCGGCCCTGCCTTCCTCCTGCCCGAAGGTCACCCGCCAGGGCCACATTCCCTTTGCAGAAAGCCAGAAGGGTGTTCGCGCTCCAGCTGAGAGAACCCGTCAGGAGAGCACTGCTGAAGTCCTGTTCCACTTTCCTCTCCCCCCAGTTAACGGAACCAAGTTGGGAAGGCAGATGGTGGAAAACTTCTCACCCAACCAGACCAAGTTCTCCCTACAGAGATCGGACCCTGTGTCACGTTACCGCTTCACGCTCAGTGCCCGGACACAGGTGGGCTCAGGGGAAGCGGTCACAGAGGAGTCCCCGGCACCCCCTAACGAAGGTAGGTCCACAAGGCGCCCAGGCTGAAAGACCCCAGCTAATTTTATTGTCAGAGGAGCATACAGAAGGAGAGGCCTGCCCTTCTGGGTGGAGGTTCTCAGACTGGTTCTCAGACTGGAGAACCCAGATCTTGCTGACCGGGGCCCCGTGTTGCCTTGAAATGCTCAGCCACTTGTTACTGACCTTCCTACCTCTTCACAGAGGTGAGACAGGAGGAGGTGAGGCGGAGTTCATCAGAAGTAAATATGCTGGTAACTCCCAAAAGAAAGGTGAAACTTCACGCAGGGAGAAGGGCAGTCCTGAGTGTGACAGGGAATACCCCATGAGCACTTGGGGGACAGCCCTTTTCCCAAGGGTGTGTGGACCCAGATCGGCATGAGTAGAGCAAGGAATGTCCCTCCCTGCACCCTGAATTAGATGAGCTATCAGGCTGCAGAGAGAAAAGGGACTGGGAAACAGCCTTTGCCAAGCCAGATTTAGAAAGAACAATTGTCTCATCTCCTGGGTCCTGGCCTGTTCCAGCAGCACCTGCCCTAGGGTCCACTAGATGGCACTCCAGGTTCACACACAGGCTTCCATAGCCTCCTCACCTTGGGTGTTCAAGACTCCAGCAGTCTCAATACTGACAGACCCCTGTGAAAGGTGGGGACCCCTCTGCTTCTCCAGAGGTGCAGTGATCTATGAAGCATCCATTTCTTGAGTACAGACACGGTGAGTCACCGGAAATAGTGTAGAGACGCCTGAGAGTATCTAACCGTCTGCCAAGTGGAGAGGGTGCTGAGGACAGGCTGGAAAACAACATTCATTCTGCAAGGAGAAGAGGGAAGCGCTTAGGCCTCCCAGGATGGACACCTTCCCAAGTGGCCTGAGCGGTGCCTCCAGGTCATCTCCTGCCCCACCCCAGGAGAGCATGCCGCTCGCTGCCTCCTGGGGTGTCCCTGCTGCCTCCACTGCCCCGGCCAGCGCCCTTGGTGCCAAGACAGGCGAGGTGCTAGGCAGAAGCCGAGAAGGGCTGTCGTCTTCTCTGTGACCCTCTCTGGTCTTGAGAATGAGGAGGAGCCCCAACTTCCCTCCTGGGCTGTGCCCCCCCACCCCAGGTGCTTGGGAGGTGCGTTAGGACTGAGGGCCTTCAGGTAAGTGACTGATACAGGCTTTTCCCCAAGGCCAGGCCTCCCCCACCCTCCACCTCCCTCCCCACCCCCGTGCCTTGAACAGCAAACAAAACCCACTGTCTGGCTTTGGAGGGAAAGTTCAGCAGCTCCGGGCCACAAAAGAGCAAAGAGAAACTTTCTTCTCAACTTAGGGACCTGCAGAAAATTCAAGGATTTGTTTTAGGGCTCTCTCTCCACACTTGGGCTTCTAATTTCATAAAGAAGGCCCTGTAGAAAACACCGAGCACTAGAAGGCCAGGGCAGTCCTCGAGCTTTGCGAGACTGACATACCGTGCGGGGCAGGACTGCTGGCACGAGTGTCACCTTCACTTGTCTGGCCCAGCACTAGGCAGCACCTTCCAGCAAAGGCACAGCTCCCACCCTCTTGACTGGGGCTATTCTCCACCACCTGCACCTCAGACATTTCACTCCTGGCATCCTAGAGGGCACTGACCAGTCCAGGGCAGGGCACACCCTTGGAAGAAGAGCTGGGATGCAGCATTCTGGATGCCCCATCCCTGCTGCTTCCTTGCACTGGGGTAGACACAGGGTATATTAGAAAGGCCTCTGAGACCCGGGGGGAAGATGGGTACCTGCCTGACTCCAGTGGGTTTGACGAGCACCCTGAGTGCCAGTTGGTGCCTCAAGGAAGCAGCCCGTGGCTGGCCACACATCCAGGCACCTTCTCTGCCTGCTCATCCTGTGGTTTCACTCTGCTCTGTTTTCTCTTCCTTCTCTCATCCTCCCTCCCTCTCTCTGGTCATCTTGGGTGCTGTGTCTGAAGCTACTCCAACCGCAGGTACCGTACAACAGCAGAGGTAACGGGCATAGCATGGGGCAGCATAGGTGGAGACCACCAGGGTGGAGCCAGAGGGAGAGGCTTGGGCCAGAGCATGCTCCAGACTCACCCTTTCATGCTGGGGAGGCCAGATGTGCCTGGAGCAATGCAGAGAAGCGCGCCTGCTGCCCCTTTCACTTGACGTGGCCCCCCCTGAGAAGGAGTGTGCCGGAAGGGCCCTGGGCTCTGGCCCGCTCTCTAGTCCTGCAGCTCTCTGGGAGGCTGAGTGGTTACTTCCTGTGAACAGCCTGAGCCCTCTTGGGTCTGAGGCTCAGAGCACAGAGCTGGCCCTAGGAGGCCTGCTGGAGCAGGGGCTGCCGGCTGGGGGTCACCTCCCTGCCCTGAAAGGGTGAGCACACTGTGCATGCGGCTGTGCATGCTGCATGGGGCCCCGGCACCAGCCCGCTAGCTGCCACGGGCTCAGCCAGTGAGAACAAGCACGCGCGTCCTTGCAAACAGCCAGGTACTCCAGAACTGGAGTCTTGGGCACCATGGGCAGAAGTCCCCTCACCCTTCAGTTCTCGCTCTTAGCATTAAGCAGTCTGCTGCCCAGCTCCAGGCAGCAGACTGCAGAGGAGGGGACGGGCGGGCAGGTTCCGGCCTAGCAGCTGACCTGCTTACCGTGTTCCTACAATAGTCCTCGTGCTGTAGGCTTCAAGGCCATCAGAGGACTTGTTGCCACAGAAACCTTGTCCCCAACTGAGGACAGCTAAGCGGGAAATGCCAGGTTCCTCTCCTGGCCTTCATCAGAGCTGAAATGTTTCAGGTGAGAAGTGAAACCAGGGCTCCCTGGCGGCACAGGGGCTGAGAACAGGGCTCGCCAGGGCCTGCCTAAGTAAGCTGCAGGTGGGGGCAGCGGAGCACCAGGCGAGGGCCTGAGGCTTGGCCTAGGGACAGGATGCCACCCTCCCTGGCTTGGTTTCCTCCCCACCTTCGCTCACATGTCTCCCCGCCCTGTCTAGGTTGGTTCTATTTCTGTTGCACACCTGCTTCCTTGAGTTTGCAGTGACTTGCCAGGTCTGTGGGTGGTGAGCAGCCCTTGTCTTTGCCTACTGCAGTCCCTTCCACCACCTCTCCCCCACATAATCCAGGCCAGCCGAGGCTCAGGGACCCTCCACAGGTCTGCACCCTGCTACGAGGTGGTCCAGGGGCGGGGCACCAGAGAGAGAGGGTGGTCCTTGCCTTGCTGGGGGTGCTCCTGGTTTTCTGACTCAGGTGCCTCAGCCTGTCCTGCGGCTGCTGTAGCAGGTGCTCAGGCAGCCTAAGGGGAGGCCCCGGGAGGAGAGCAGGCAAGTCAGCCCGGAGCTCAGTGCTCAGGCAGCTCCCTGTCTGCCTCCCACATTCTGGGACCCAAGACATGGGGTCTGGTAAGAGGGAGTCTGCTTGGTTAGTGGGTGTCTGTGGCAGCCTATGCTGCCCTTTCAGGAGTGGCAGTTGTGAGAAGGAAGAGAGGTGTCGTTACAAGTGCCCCACTTCCTACTTCCATTTAGAAACGATCCAAACTCATCCCATTACACAGAACAAGCTCAGGATCTCTGTCCATCAGTCATGTTTGCAAGGCTTCAACTCCCACATGCCAAGGCGTTCGAGGCAGATTGCACTTTTTTGGAAAGGAGACGTTCTGGTAACATCAGAGGTTGGCTTTGCATACATCAGAGCCTTCTGCACAATCTGCAGTGCCAAGCATTGGAGCTCAGGTTGTACATTTTTGACGTGGGCCCGGCGTCTAGCCCACCACTAGCTTCCCGCTCATCCTTTCCAAACCTGGGCCCTTTCCCCAGGCTGGTCTGTTCCCGTCTTCCCAGTGAAGATAATCCCTCATATCCACCTGTATCTGCAGTCTGTTCGGATTGCTGTCCATCTGTCTTGACAATCTGTGATTTGGCCAGGGTGGATCACACGCCATGTGGACGTTTTTGGACTGAGCATTCCACCTTGGAATGTCTGGAACCTTCTGTCATGTCTTTGACTCAGCTCAGATCTGCAAATGGCTTGGTGGGCTCCTGATGGGTGCTCAGCTCTGTGGCAAGTTTTGGGGACAGACTGAATGAGGCCTGTCATTTCTCCACAGCATCCCCATCACCTACACGACACTGCCCAAAACTGTGGTAGCGAATCCGTGGCCAAGACCTGGGTGCTTCCAGTGGGAATGTGGCCTCCCATGAGGCTGGCAGACCCACTGGACCTGTGGTTTAGGTTTGCCATAGCTGTCCCCTTAGGTAAGGAATTCTTCTCAGTCGCCAGGCTGGTGGTGTCCACTGAGCGCTGAGCAGGGTTGTTTCCAAACCCAGGGGTCCTCCTGTGACTGGAAATGACACCCCAGGCAGGGACGCAGTCCCCTCTGGGCTTCGTTGAGCTTCTTTCCATTCCCCCAACCCAGCCTGGGGTTGAAATGATCTCCATGTTGTTAACCCAAGCAGGAGGTCTCCCCGGGGACAGCCCAAAGCCGTCTCCTTTGCCAGCCGTCCTCTGGCAGCTCACACCCCTGACCTGCTGTGCTTTCTCAGGCCTCCCGATCTCAGTGCCCTGCGTACCCAGATCAGAGGGCACATTCCCTTGCCAGCTGTGACCTCAGCCGGCTGGGCTTGTACCCTACACAGAAACCCTGACGGCAGCCCGGGAGGCCGCCTGGCAGGGGCTCCTTCCTCTCTTCCCTGTCCCTCTGACTCTGGCCATGAGGCTGGACAGAAAGCAGCTCAGCAGCCGTCTGCAGAAGGACCAGCTTTGCCCCCATATGCTGGGCAGAGCTGGTCGTGGCGGTGGGGCAGGTGGTAGGGAAGCGTCACCAGACTCGCCGAGGGAGGAGCACATACTAGGCCACTGAGGGCAAAGCTTTCAGAGCCTGAGTGCCAAGCCACAACCCCAGACCCAATGCAGGGCGCAACCCTGCCCCGTGTGTTCAGTTGTCTGATGTTCGGAGGTGCTCGGGTAGAGTGCGTGGCACGCGCAAAGAGAGGGCTCTACGTTCCCACTGCAGCACACGTGCTGTGGGTTCACCGCAGGCATCTCACCTCTCTCCACCTCCGGGAAGCACCCGTGGGGTGTGGAGAGTGCGGACGTGCGTGTCTCTGCCTGGGTGTGGGCCACAGGCCAAGGGAGAGTGCATGTAGCTTGGGGCCCATCACCTTGGATCAGGGCCAGGGAGGGCACCCCGTGGAAATGGAGAAAGGAAGCCCAGGACCTGACCCACACATTCCAGGTGATTGTTTGAAATGATTTCCAACGGGGTCTCCAGGCACTCATGGGAAGGGCCCCGGCGAGCACGCCCTCTGCTGGGAGGGATTAGAAGTGCATGGCTGATAAGGACCAAAGCTCTTTGGGTTCCCCCCAGCAGCTCTGGGCAGCAGAGTGTGGGTCAGCATGGAGCAGGCCTGAGGAGCAGACCGTTGTGGCTGCCTGTGGGTGACTCCAGCTCTCTAGGGTGGGAGGACTCACACGCGAGCACCTTGTGGGTAGGATATATGTGTCCCCTCACGTTGAGTGTGCCAGCTGGAGTGCCCATTCCAGCCAGTCCTGGGGTCACCTTGGGCCTACATACAAATAAAAACAGAGAGGCAGAGTCCCCACCTTGGCCTTACCCAGGTCTGAGAATTATCTGGGCTTGGAAAACACTTCATCTTTGTTGGCTCGGAACTTGTCCAGCCATCTCTGGAGTGTGTGGGGCTGGTCAGCTCCCCAACGTCACTTCTGTGGTTACTACCCTCGGGCCAATGACATCTCTGATCCACGTCAGACCCAGGACCTTCCTCCTCCTCTCTGGGGACTTGGAGTGTTGGAGGCCCTGATGAAAGGGCTTCTGTTGTTAGGCCCTGGCTAAAAGGCTTAGGATCACGTCACTCTGCCTGCAGAAAGCTTTCTGGCAATTCTCTCTCTCTGGCTTCCCTCCCTAGCTTGCCCTCCTTCTAAAGGGGTGGACAAGACAGAGGATTTTTTTTTTCTGAGCCTCTGGTGGTTTGAGTCAGAGTGAGATGTCATTAGTCTTTGGAAGTTAGAGGTGCCTATTGATGTCTGAGGTTCTTGACTATGTCTTGCTTCATTAGCATTAATACTAGAAAGCTGACCAGTCAGATCACAGGAAACAGAGCACAAGGGGGAGAAGTGACTGTGCCTTTCTCTGATACACCCCATCTTTCTTCACCGTCCTCGGCTTCAGCAAAACTGAGCTGGAGAGTGAGTAAGGGTGGTGTCTTTTGTTAGTGTCCTCGTCCCTTCTAGGGAAGGAAGGGGGCCTCTGAGAAGCAATCACATATACACTCTTGGCACCCAGACCAGCTGTCTTCAAAGAGTAACTGTGGGTGCATGATGGTCCCGTGAGGAAAGGAGCCCAGGTTTTAACTGCCTTGTCCCTTGGGTGACAGCTGAGGCAGAAAAGATGCTGGCGTGTGGCTTACTCACAGCAGAGTTTCCATGTCATCTGTGAAAGGTGGTGTCACCAAACACCAGCCCCAATGCAGGGCCACAGTGCCCTTTAACCAAGCTGTAATGCAAACAAAAAGATTTGGGTGCCTAGACCTCAAATTTCCCAGAGAATAAGACAGTTATCAATGTCAGGGAGGAACAGGGCAGCTGCAGGATGGGAGAACCAGGCACCCCAGAAGATCCCCCCAAGTGAGGATTGTCCTGTCTGTGTCACTGGCCAAAGAAAGCAAGCCAAGCTGACTTGAGGTGAAGGTTGGGAACAATGGGCTCCTCAGCCCTCTGGGGCGGGGCTCCCCATCTTCCAGGCCAGGGCTCCAGGGCTGGACCCACCTTGGTGCCGTGGGTCCTGTGTCTGGGTGGCATTGGCAGGGCTCTGAGCCATCCCTGGTGTCTGATGTGGCATGTGCCACCCCATCTGCAGCTGGGTGCATGTGGGAGCTTTGAACCGCACGAACCATGAGAAGAAAATGAGCTATACACAGGCTTCATTCTCTTCCTTTGCTATGGTGGTGTCCGCCCACATTGCTTGGGGAGGTTTCAGATTTCCGGTGCCCTCTCCTCCTGAGCTGCCTGCCTTGCACGGGGGACCGAGTGTGCAAGGACCAGGCTGCAAAAGCCAAGCATGCAAGCTGGGCACAGCCAAACCAACCGGACTCGGCTGTTTTACATTTCCTCCCAGCTCCTCCCACGTTGCCCCCGACTACCGAGGGTGTCATAGGTGCTGTGAGCAGTACTGATGCTACTGTCCCTGCTGCCACCACCGAAGCCACAACAGTCCCCATCATCCCAACTGTCGCACCCACCACCGTCGCCACAACTACTACAACCACTGCTGCCACCACCACGGAGAGTCCTCCCGCCACTACCAGGAGTAAGATACAGGAATCCGGTACTGCGAATCACCCTTCTTCCTGTCCCCTCGGCCACCTCCCGGTTGTCCTGGGAGACGGGCCCCAGGCTTCCCATCTGGAGGTGGAGTCTGCGGGGTGTTTGCCAGCACCTTCTTTTGTGTTATTTGCAAACTCTGTCCAGTAGCTAGAACCCCAGAGCTCCACCATTCAGCACCCCACACCCAACCTCCCTCCGATCCCTGCACTCAGGTGCAGGCTGCTCACACAGCACTGGACCCCAGATGGTGGTTTGCCCCCAAATACATATTCCCCCCTCAGAGCAGGGCAGGAAAAGCACAGGCGCTTCACAGCTGGCTGGAGAGAAGTCTGGGCTCCAGCCAGGCCCATCTCCCACCCTGAGGAGAAGCAGCTGTGTCTCTGGAAGCCCCGTTCTTTCCTTCCCTCTTCCTTGAGAAATTCTTTCCTTTGAAAAAGTCAGGATGGGCGTGGGGGTGCATGCCTACAGTCCCAGCTACTTGGGAGACTGAGACAGGAGGATTGCAAATTCAGGGCAACTGAGCAAGGGCTTCTCAAAGTTTAAAAATGTTTAAAGAGCTAGGGATGTAGCACAATGATAGAGCAGTTGCCTAGCACACCTGAGACCTTGGGCTCCGTCTCTGGCACTGCAAAAATAAAGAAAGGAAGAAAAAGCCTGATCTTCCAGGAGATGGTGTGGAAATGGTGTTACCAGGTCCCATAGGGCCCAGAACTGCTCCATCTCCCCATCCATGTTCCCCGTGCTCCCACATGCTCTCATGGTGAGAAAACTGCAGTCCGTCCGGGGTCCCCTGGCCTGTGGAACTAGGAGAATGTGCTTATGCTGTGTCGTGCAGCCAGGCCAGGAAGCCCTATTCTTGTGGTGTGAAGAGATCTGGGGAATTCAGCCATACTTCTGAGCATACTACATAAAGCAGTCTTACTGCCACTGAGGGTTGGAGGGCTCAAGCCCTGGGAGAGTTTGGTTTCACTTAGTAAGAGGAGGGATGATTCATGGCTAACATGTGTCTCGAATCTCGAACATACCCATTTGCTTTAGAGCTGCAGTATCTAGGACTGAACGTGCACTTAGGGAAAGGCTGGCTGAGCAGGAGGTCTTGAGCCTGTTAGACGCTGCTGCCATCAGAGAACTGGTGGCACAGTAAGGCGTCTGTGCCTTGAAGCAGGACTTCCTGCCCTAAGAGAACTTTGAGTTCACAGAAAAGCTCCAAGAATGGAGAAATGGACCCTTCCTCCCTGGACACACGTATTTGTTTCTGGAAAGTTCAGCCTCATGGCCACATGGGGCTGACATATGACCTCTCTCGAAGTTTCCACCACATCTGAGACACTCCAGAGGGCCTGGCTGTCCGTCTAGTCTTATTGAGAGCTGGGGGACATTCCTCAGGTGTCCCCACTTCCCTTGATGGCAGCATAGGACTCCCCCCCAGGCCTTCTTAGGTGAATTTTCATCTTTGCCATGTTTTGCACCTTAGAACAAAATGTTTGATAAGCAGTGATGTGGGACTTTTTATTTGCCTCCTTTAGATTTTTTTAGATTGCCAGGGACCTTTATTAGATTTCAGGGATGTTCCCCACCTCTTTCACGCCAGGAATCAGTGGAACCACATGTCCTTCCTCTCATCTGTCCTCTTTGTGTCTGTGGTTACTGATCACTCACGTTTGCTGTCCTTCTTTTTGAACTTTCCAGTTCTTCAGTGGCCATCACCTTGACTGCTCTGTATGGCAAAGCATTCCTCTAATTTCACCTCTAAATCATTTTGGTTTCCCATTGTCCTTTTCTGAAAGCACCTCCCTTCCAGACACCCAGATTTTTGTCAATATTACCTTGGGATTCAAATTTCTTAAATTATCTAGCTAGTCTGCAGGGCCCAGAGCTAAGGAAAAAGGAGCTCAAATCCCCAAATCATAGCTAATCATTCATTCATCCTCATTAACAAGAGCCATGAAATTGCATGGTGCTGAGATTGGAGTGCTTTAAACAGCCAGTACAGTGAAACCTCTGGCAGACAAGTAAAGATGCCTGGCTTCTGCGTCTCCATGCAGAATACCCTGCGGTGCACCATAAACCTCTCGCTTGACCCACATGTTCACTGGGGGCAGCCAGCACCTGACTAGGGTGTAGTAGAAAAGACACTTCTTTGAAGTAAAAACGAGGAGTTCCTTTGTCACTGCCCCAGCCCTGTAGATTCAGTCACACGTCAAGGAGATAATGAATAAATGCATCGCCAGTGTAGTCTGTTCTTTTTTTTTTTTTTTTTTTTTTTTTTTTTGAGACAGGGTCTCGCTTTGTAGTTCAGGCTGGCCCTGAGCTCACTATGGCGCCCAGGCAAACCGCCACGAACTCAGCAATCCTCTTGTCTCTGCCTCCCGAGTGCTGGGATTACAGGCGTGAGCCACCACGCCCCGCATTGTGGTATGCGGTGTTGATTGCTGGTGGGCGTGAGTCTCCACGCCCAGCATTGTATGTGGTTTCCGGGGATCGAACTCAGGACCTTGCACTTACGAGGCAGGCGCCGGAACCACTGAGCTAACCCTCCGGCCCTGTTCATTTATTTTTGACAAGCAAGTCAGTGACAGTGCCTCCTTCATCTTAATAAAATATACAGAAGCCATACTTGCAAAGTCTTGGAAATACAAGGTCTCATGCTAGCCCTCCTTTGTTAAATCTTTGCTAGAAAATGGGGTAATCAGACTGCTGACACTCTTGAAAAAAGGGATTACTTTAAAGATTAGCACCATTGACCCGGGGATTTAGCTCAATGGTCCTGGCGTCTGCTTGGCAAGCACAGGGTTCTGAGTTCAATGTCCAGTAGCCACATACCATAATGCCAGGTGTGGTGGCTCACGCCTGTAATCCCAGCACTCGGGAGGCAGAGGCAAGAGGATGCCTGTGAGTTCGAGGCTTGCCTGGACTGCATAGTGAGCTCAGGGCCAGCCTGAACTACAAAAGTGAGACCCTGTCTCAAAAAAAAGAAAAAGATTAGCACCATTCTCCAATATCAGGCTATGGTCTCAGATAATGCCCCTGACTGCAGAGGAAGGGTTTATTCTGTATTTACTGGGATCCTGAGGTTTCAGTTCCCCACACGCTATAGACAATCTGAGGTTACTGCTGTACACATCATCAGGCTCTCACTGGCCAAGAACAATGACAAGGTCCTCAGACCGGGCCCACCTCCCTGATTCCCATTCTCCCCCAGTTTCAGGAACCCAGAACCATATCCACCCATTTGGTCCTGTCCTTCCTGCACAAGTCTGGCTAGATCTTCCTTTTCGGTGATGCTAGGGGTCAAACCCAGGACCAAAGCGGCCCACACAGTACACAAGCACTCTACCTCTGAACTGTACCCCCAGCTCTATTTGCTTGACTACCAAAGACAACCCTTCTCTTTCCTATAGAACTTCCATGGCTAAAGGGGGAGAGGCTTGTTATCCCCCTTCTTGACCTTTCACTAACCCATTTCCTTGCACTGTTCAAATTGGTGATAAAGGATCTAAAAGGCCAGGTTAGAGCCTCGAAGGGCATGGGTCCAAACCCACTCCTGTGTCCCTGCCCTGAGCCATCCAGGCAGACAGTTTCCAGCCCTCCTTCATATACGCATCCTCCCGACTGCTCTTGCCTGTCCCTGGGTGGCTACCTCTGGCCTGGCCACCATGGGTGCAGTTTAGAGTTCTGTCAGACCCTGTGCACAACCATTTCTGACTCCACCTTTTCCCAGCTGGCTGTGTGTGTGTGTGTGTGTGTGTGTGCACGTGCGCGCGTGCATGCTTGTGTGCATTTATGTGTGCCCTCTCCATGTCACCCATGCTGCCCACTCTTCACTAACACCTTTCTAACCCATCCACCCCCAGCCCCTGACGAGCAATTCATATGGAATGTCACGGTGTTCCCCAACAGTAAATGGGCCAACATCACGTGGAAGCACAACTTCGGGCCCGGAACCGACTTTGTGGTTGAGTACACCGACAGTAAGCATTGCTGTGCGGGGTGGCGGCGGTGGGAGTAATGGAAGCCATTACAGGGACCGTGTGCACCCCCCAGGCTCAGAGGGGGCTTTTAGTCTGGCTTAATTATAGCTTAATGAAATTGATATTCGGCCACGCTACGGAGGGGGGCAGATCAGGCTCAAGGGGAAGGAAGGGCTTTGAAGCCCTTAGTGAAGGCATCGAGGTGCGTGCACTTTGAGAACTTGTGGAACAAGAACCTTTTGTCTGCTTCCTGCCCAGATGAGGCTCTGAATAGCCCCCAAATTAACCAGAGCTTCCCTCTGTATTATCTCCACCTCAGGTCCCGTGTGTCCCAGTGGCTCCACTGGACAGTCTGGGCTAGTCAGAGACAACCAGTGACATTTGTCCCAAAGAGCTGAGGGCTTGAGCTAAGCCATTCACATATTATTGGACCTTGTAACCAAAGATATAGTTTGGTTAAGGGCAGAGTATGGTCAGGACTTCGGTCTGCTATGAGCAAAGGCCCCTGATCCTCTGAGGTCAAACCTACCCTTTTGGCCTCTCTGGCATGTACTCTAAGCAATGAACCCAATAATCTAGCCAGAAAGCCCACCTGGGTTAGCCACCCAAAGATCCCTTAGAAAAGTCTAAACCAGCACTGAGTTCTTCATGGCTGCAGGCACTTTTCGTGTCCACAGGATCTGGAATCCCTAGTTTGGTTCAGACTTTTTAGCTTCCCACAGCCCAGACACACAGGCACACACTTTCCCTGATGTGAGAATTTGCCACTGGGCAAGAAACGAGACAAAACTGGGAGCAAAAGCCCAGGAGTGAGACCTGTCTCATCTGCAGACACCGTGAGGGAAGCTAACTGGCTCTCTGACCCTCAGCAAGAAGACCTCACACTTCCTGGGCAACTGGGGATTGGCTGACAGTTTGAGGAAGGAGGTTATTCATGTTTAGTGCTAAGACTGTGGTGAGGAAGAAACCTGGGAAGGGAAACAATGTCTTTGTGAAAGGGACACCGTGTAGGACTGCATGGACCAGCATGGAGAGCTGCCCAGGACCTCATGCTCTGTACAACACAGGGACTCATGGTCCCTGTGCCCCTTTCCCCGCCCTTTCTGCCTCTGACCGGAGCCTAGGCACTGTCTGTTCAGCTCCCAGTACCCGGCCCTAGGCTGACAGAGATTTCTGTTCCCCAGGCAACAATACAAAAAAAACTGTCCCTGTTAAGGCTCAGGCCCAGCCTGTACAGCTGACAGACCTCTATCCCGGGATGACATACACGTTGCGGATTTATCCCCGGGACAACGAGGGCATCAGCAGTACCGTCATCACCTTTATGACCAGTACAGGTGAGATGGGCTCTGGCCTGGCCATCCCCAGCGAGCATGGGCATCTCATCATCATTCCCAGCTTCCCGCTTGTCTCTTCTCCCGGGAAAGAAGACACATCGCTCCATTCCTACTTTGCATGGCGTGCCTGAGGCCCCAGGAAGGCAGACGAGCCAGGAATGCATGCAGTAGAGAGCCAGCCGGGTCTGAGCCGCAGCCTGAGCAGGGACTGGAAGGAAACAGAGGGGTGTGTAAAGAGAACAGGGACGCGTCCGTCCCCTGCTACACCTGAGACAAAGGTTCTGATGTCCGTGCGAACTTGGCCAGCATGGGTGGGGCAGGGCTGCTGCAGAACTGCGCACCTGGCCCACGTTCAGGGTCTTGCTTCTGCGTGAGGGACTGGCGAGAGGGTCATGCCGGGGTTCTGATCCAAGAACCAGACAAGGGGTTAGCACATTTGTTACTCTATCGTCACATCATCTGATTCAAAAACATCCAGTGAAGGACACGACTTGTTTAGGGCTTTCTTTTCTTTTTCTTTTTTTTTTTTTGAGACAGGGTCTCGCTTTGTAGTTCTGGCTGGCCCTGAGCTCACTATGTAGCCCAGGCAAGCCTCGAACTCAGCAATCCGCCTGTCTCTGCCTCCCCAGTGTTGGGATTACAGGCGTGAGCCACCACGCCCGGCAGGGTTTTATTTTCATTTGAATTTTCTCCCAAGTCTGTCTGCCTAAAGGCTGGCATTTTGTTGTGCTAGGACACAGGAAGAAGTTCTGGCTCTGTAGAGGCTCTGGTTGTCGATAGAGAAGCTCTTCGTGATGTCAAATGAGCGGGCTGTCTGGGGCTCGGGAGAGGAGACGAGGCTCAAACATCTGCTGCTGGGGAGTCTGGACACTCTATGGGTTCCTGCTTATCTCCTGTCTGTGGGCATAGATTTAAATTGGCCAGGGGAGCAGCCACGTGGGTTATATGCTAAGCCTGGGGCTAAGGGTGGGGGTGGGAAAAGAGATTAAGAGAGAAAAGGATTGGTTCTCCCTCTAGGGACATCCTAATCAGATGCAGGTTATTCGGTGCAGAGGATAGAAAGAGGGAAACCACAGTGATTTATATGAATTTCTGAATACTGACTTGCATATTCATTACTCCTTCCGAGCCTGGCCTGGCAGGCTGATCCTGGCATCCTGGGAGTCACCCCATCTGTACCACTTCTCACCCCACCCTGCTGGCCTGGCCCCTCCTGACTGTCCCCCTTCCCGCACCCTGTCAGTCTAGCATATTTCCATGCCACCAAGGCTCCAGGCTCGAGAGTCTGACGCTGCTTGAGCCTCACAGGCAGACCCAGGTGCGACGTCTGAGTGGGCAGCCAGGCCGTCTTGCTCCGGGGGGAGCCGGGCAGTGGGACAATAATTGATCGAGCAGAGCAGGTGGCTGGACTCTGGCCCAGTCGGGGTCCTAAGCTCTTGCTCACCAGTGCATGCATTTGATTCTGCTTTGTTACAAACCTGAGTCCAGCACAGAGTCAGAAATCAAAGATGATATATGTGGGGGTCCACTCCAGGGAGTTCTGAAAGGCCAGTTCAGTTTGAGTTCCATCTCTCCAGGTTCTCAGCCCTACAGTGACAGGGAAAGGTTTGGGAGAGCAAGACACAGAGAAAGGGGTATCTGCCTTGAAGAACATCCTAATATACCTCTAGGCACTAAGCAGGCAGTACAGAAGGAAACAGCAGTGATGATATATGCCCTCCCTGTGAGTGTTGATATTCATTTCATGTTTCCTGGGCTGGTCCGCGCAGGGTCACTTTGATGGTGCTAGCTCTGAGTTCGTGTCATCACTTCTCTCCCAGGCTGGCTGGAAATTATGACACACAGACCCCACAGGGAAAGAAAATGTTTGCACTTTCTGAGGTCTGTGTATGTCTGTCAATGAGTGTCCAGATCCTTCAAAACCACACACTGTTTCCTGGGGGACCGCAGAGCCAGGTCCACACAATCCCACAGATCCCTGTTTCATCAGAGCAAGAATCTGTGAGCCTGCCTGGGCCCAGCCACTGGTCATTTAGGCAACCACAGCCGTTCGTGACAGTCTGCAGACACAGCTGGCTGCATGGTTCAGAGATGGAAGGAAACTTCAGGGTTCGCTGACAGGCTCCCCGGCCAGCACCAGACAGCTCCCACTGGGAAATTAGTCGCCTGTCGGTGAGGTTGGAGCCAGGGAGACCCGAGGGGCTACAAATGGATAACCTGGGCTGTCAGATGCCCTCCTGCTATTCTCCCAATGGGCATGTGGGCTGGGCCAGGGCAGCAGCCTGGGGGTTGATAGTGGACCGCTGTCGAGCAGGCTCAGACCTCAGGAAGACAGGGAGACTGCAGGATGGGGAGAGATATGGGGGTGGAGTCACAGTGGTGCTCAAGTGCGAGAAAAGCATCTCTTATGTTGTCACTGTATCCCTATTTCTAGAATTAGTTCCGCTGTCTTCTTCAGCCAGCCAAGTTCTCCCAGTTATACACAGGAATCTGTGGACCCGTGTGCCCAGCAGGGGCTGTCCATTTAGGGTATGGTAAGGAAGCCGGGCGGGATCCTGTGGAGACCGTGAGGGGACATGTGCCTGCTCTCTGCGTGTCAGTGGTACTGGGCCCTCAAGGAAGCTGGGAACAGGGTAGCCAATGGACTGAGTGAGGCACTGGCAAGCAGTGCACCCACCACCTGGCGCCTCACTACACGCCTTTCTGCAGAGTTCTGGCTGCTGGTCACAATGTCCGTGAGATCACTATCTCCTAAATTTCTTTTGCTTCTTGAGAAACAAAGTTGCTTTGACGGGATGTGGCTAAGACCTCCAGGCCCAGATCCCACTTGCTCTTGAACAGCCTCTGTGCCCAAACTTCACAAGAAACTGACGCTTTCAGTAAGGATGGAAGAAGGTACACTGAACTTTACCTGGTACGGTCAGAGTGGAAAACTACTTCTGTTTTGTAAATTTCTCATGTCACCATTTCCCCAGGGACCCCAAGTGAGGCGATGCTGTGGGGAATGTCCAGAGATGGTAGAGCAGACACTGCTTTGCTCTCCTAACACAGGGAAGTGATCCCCCCTCCCCAGGGCCCAGCACGGGGCCTGGATCACCCAGGATTGAAGTGGGAACGTGCCCATGGACATGCTGATAAGTATAAATTAAGTCATAGTACTCATCAAAACACTAAGTGCTGTGAGAAGATGGATTAAACCTCTCAAGAGTGGCTGGGTCAGGGTTAGGTGAGAGGCCATTTGCTTAAGCTGGGAAGCTCCAGAAAAGCCTTTCTGAGACCTTCCAAGATAGCAAATGAAAAGAAGCGCAGAAGCAAGAGCAGCAGGTGCAAAGGCCCTGGGGCAGGAATGGAAGAGGCCAGTATGGCTGGATCATGGAGAAGGGTAAGCAGAAATGAAAGAAAACTAGAGAGGTGGCCCAGGCAGAGCTGACGGGTCAGAATGAAGGTCGAGTTTGCTCCAGCCACAGTGAGGAGCTCTAGGGATGGAAGCAGGAAGCAATTTGGTCCTGTTTGTGGTTTGGGGAAGATCCTCCACGGCTGTGTGGGACATGGCTTGCCGGGAGCAGGTGGAGGCAGGGATGGGCTTCCCTCTGCAGTTATGGAGGTCTGGGTGATCACCGCCGTTTTCCTGTGGACTCACTGCCTCACCGCCTGGGGTGTGCTGGGCAGGCAGAGCCAGGCCAGCACAGAAGCAGCACTCTGGGTCTTCACCCTGTCTGCCCCCGGGGACACTGGATGGGGTGCACCCAGCTCCCTGCCCACAGAATGCGTGGGATGAGGACCCTGGGGTTGCCCCACTGTGCTCCTTCCCGTGAGACACTACCGTCAGATCCTCCACAGCTGCTCAGGGCTGGGCTGCACCCCTCAGGCCCTCCCCCTTCTCCTCCTCATTCTTGGTTTCTGTGACTGGCCTGAATCCAGCCCCTGGATCATCAAGGGAACAAAGATCCTGGGCTCCTGTTCCTCAGCCCTGCCTGTGCCACGTCTGCAGGCACCGACAGAGTACCTCGCCGTCTTGGGCGCTGGAGGGCCAGTCCCTGCCACTGACTGCCGGGGTTTGGGGAGGGGATCTGGAAGAGTAGGCTGTTGGGAAGCCCAAGCCTCAACATCATGGCTGACCTGACCAGGGACGCCCATGGCTGGATCATCTTTGCCGTCAGAGAGCGCAGAATCCAGATGCAGAGGTGTGAAAAGGCACAGGCTGCCCTAGACTTCACTGGGCCCAGGCCTCACCGCCGAAGGCTGGGTGGCTCTGGGTCCATGCTGGTGGGCGGGATCGCCACTCTGCGCCTGTGCAGTCCTCCAGGGTGTCCACAGTACCGCTCCTTGGTGACTCGTGCGGAGACTCCCCGGGACTCTGACTTAGAGGGAAGCCTGGCCCTCCCTCACCCCCCGCTGTGCTGTGTCTGGTGCTCTGGCCTGCAAGGATGCCGTACCCAGCCTACAGAACCTGTCTGGCCTTCTGCTGCTTCTCTGCTCCCTGCACCCTTTTTCTTTGGCTGTTTTCTGACCTTTGACCTTGGCACTTTTAACTCTTCTCTTTTGGTCCCTTTCGTGAGGTGGTTTGGGCTGGAGGGTTGTCAGGCAGTAGTGTCAGGCTCTGTGTGAACAGCCGTGCCGCTGTTCAGCCCTCCCCCTCCCCATGACGCCTCACAGGCTTGTTTCCCACCCTCCCCAGCGTACACCAACAACCAGGCGGACATCGCCACCCAGGGCTGGTTCATCGGGCTCATGTGCGCCGTTGCCCTCCTGGTGCTGATCCTGCTCATCGTCTGCTTCATCAAGAGAAGTCGAGGCGGCAAGTACCCAGGTGAGCTGCATGGGTGTCGTAGGCAACGTGGGCGATGTGGGCAGGGACCCCTGTCACCAGTGCCCAGCCAGAGCTGGTCCTCTTACCTGCTCCATGCATCTTGGGCAGCCAGCAAGCACTTAAGCTGGTTACGTTGGCCCAGGTGGCTCCGAGAGGGCAGGGAGGAGCCTCGGCTCCTGGGAGACCGGCCTTGCCTGCCCTCCACTCACCACCCATCCGTTCGGACAGTTGGCTTTTCTAGCCCAAATCTCACTAAGACCCTGTGTCCCAGGGAAGGAGGAAGGAAGAGAAGCATCTCTGACTGTGGCAGAGAGGATGGGAAAGGGGTCTGGACAGAGTGTCACGTGCCACGGACCAGAGACCCCAGGCACTATGGTGGAGGGCGCAGACTTGCTCCTTGCCACCCCAGAGGGCTTTGGGCCTCCCTGAATTTCTGCAGAAACATGCTGATCTCTTCAGGATCCTCCAGCCCAGATAAACCAAGGTCAAAGCCAAGGACTTCAGCATTCTTGTTTCTGAAAATATTGATTTTTTTTTTTCCAAATGGGCAAGATAGCCATCCTTGATGGGGGGAAGCAGTGAGGTGACAGGAAACAGAATAATGGGTGACCCAGAGAGCAAAACTCTTACTGGGCTGTGGAATGGAACTGTCCCTGCTGGTGCCCGTCACCACACACAGTGCGCTCCCCAGATGCTTCCTTCTCCCAGTCTCTGTGGTCGGCCTGACCTCAGCACAGAGGAGGTAGAGGGAAGGAGCCTCTCTCCTTCCTTCTCACTGCCAAACACCACAGACCCTGGGCCCTCAAAGCGTTGCTTCTGCCTAAGAGAGCAAAGGCGGGAAACTATGCACAGCTCCTTACAGCTCATGCTTTCTTTCTCTGTGCTTTTCTGCCTCTTGGTCTACTTTCCTCCCATGAAAAAGAAAGCCACAGCTAGGAAGAGCTCCAGCCTTCTGTTTGACATTAAAATCTGGGGCTGGAGATTTAGCTCAGCAGTTCTGGCACCTGCCTAGCAAGCTCAAGGTCCCTGGTTCAATCCCCGGTAACCACATACAACAGTACCGGACATGGTGACTCACGCCCACCAGCAATCAGTACCACACACCACAGTGCTGGCATGGTGACTCATGCCTGTAATCCCAGCACTCAGAAGGCAGAGGCAGGAGGACTGCTGTGAGTTTGAGGCTTGACTGGGCTACATAGTAAGCTCAGGGCCACCTGAACTATAAAGTGAGACCCTGTCTCAAAAAAAAACCCTGGACAGCTGGGCATGGTGGCTCACGCCTGTAATCCCAGCATTCAGGAGGCAGAGACAGGAGGATTGCTGAGTTTGAGGCTTGCCTGGGCTACATAGTGAGCTGAGGGCCAGCCTGAACTACAAAGCGAGACCCTGTCTCAAAAAAAATAAATAAATCAAAAACCTGGACAGACACTGAGAGTTATTCTCTGTCCCCAGGAGACTGGACACTGGAAGGATTCACCAGACAGACTGAGCCTGGGTCCATTTAGAAAATGTCAAGCCCCAGCAAATTCCTCACGTCCACCCCTTCTCCAGCTTCAGGCTCCGAAAAGATGAGCAGCCCAGAGCCATGGGGCCTGGACTCCAGAGTCCACTCTAGCCTACCAATTAGTGATGTGACTGTTTTTCACCTCTTAAGACCTCGGTTTCCCTCATTAAAAGTAGGGATGACCTTATAACCTTGTTCCTCAACAAGGACACATAGAGTCCCCTGCCTAAGTGTCTGGTGGGTGCCCTGTACCAGGGACACCAGAGAAAAAGCTGTCACTCAAAAGTGCCCCTGGCTCCAAGGCGCAGTCCAGCACACCCTGGGCAGGCCCAGGAAGAGAGAGCAGGAGGAGGACGAGAGGAGGAGGACGCTACTCCATCCTTTAGGCGTGAGCGCAGCCTGCCCTGAGCAGGACAGCCTGCCTGCATGGAACAGACAGCTCCCACTCTTGAGGAAAGAACCAGCATTTTGTTCCAGGCATAAGAAATGCACACAAATAATTATGTTACCAAGCAAAATAAGAGTGGAGTATTTGCTTTGGGTGAGGGAAGGGATTGATCCGTGCGCTCCCTTGGGAGGACTTTCGGGGCAAAAATGATGGGGGGGCTGGGTCGGAGGAGACTCTGGGTGTCCAGCCGGGTGTCTGTAGGGAGTTTGGGAGGAGCCTCCCCAGACGGAGGAGGAAGCGGCAGAACCAACTGGGCAACTGATTGAGCTCAGGAAGCAGAACAAAGTGGGCATTATGGTGACTTACTCAAAGGGACAGTGCCATTGGCACAGGGCAGGGTCTCGGGCACTGTGCCTGGGCGAGGAGCCTGCGTCTTACTCTTCACATCTGTGTCTGCCTCTCTTGTTGGCCAAGTTCGAGAAAAGAAGGATGTCCCGCTGGGCCCAGAAGACCCCAAGGAAGAAGACGGCTCCTTTGACTACAGGTGTGTACCTGCCCCCTCCACGTGTGGCTGCCCTCCCCGCCCTGGCCCTCACCTCAGAGAGCTAGAGGAGAGGGGTGAGGACAGCCCAGCGGCCTGCACTGCGAGAAGCTGCCTCCTCATCCGCTGCCACAGAATTGTCACCCAGACCACAGAACTGTCAAACAAAAGCACCATCCCCACCCCCTGAGGCACACACAGAGCACACCAGCTGCCACCACGCATGCGCACCTACACAGCACCCATCCGAGCCCCCTTTGATGCATGCAGGAGCCTCAATTGGGAAAGGCCAAGTGAGTAAGGAGGAGGAGAGACTAAGTTCCCAGCATGAGCCCGTTCAGTGGCTGTGCCGCTCGCCGGGTCTGTCCTCCTGCACCTGGGAGGTCTCTGCTCCCAGACCTAAGAGCCTGGCACACTAAAGACCTCTCCCCGCTGCTGAGCATCTCTGTCCTATGGCTGCAGTCAGCTGAGGTTCCTGCAGAATCCCTACAAATAACATAACAGCCTCATGCCCTGCAGTGGGCAGAGGGGCCTACAGAGGCTGGATGTAGAAAAAAAACTTACGAGCAAGTGAGGGGTCTGGCAAGGAGAATCTGCCAGCTCACAAGAGAGCTCCACTCTTAGCACAAACTAGAGACTAATGGCCTCTGCCACTGTCCTCCCAAGCGCTGCCATCATGGGAGGCGATAGGCCATGCTAATGGGTGGCACTCAGCACACAGGGAGTGGGCTAATGGCTTTCGATCTGTAGTGGTTGCTCATGCCAGGCCTCCCTGACAGCTGTCTGCCAGACACTGCTGCCCACAGTACTGGCAGCTCAGCTGGGTTTTCCCCCCACACCCAGGAGCCACTGAGTCTGGGCTGGGAGCTGGAGGGGTGATTCTTTGTGTGCTCAGGCTGTTTGGTATCACAGTGACCCCCCGCAGGGCCTCAGTCCCCCACCGCTGGCCCACAGCAGCCTCCCACCTGGGCGCCATCTTGCCTCTGAAGTGCAGCCAGCAGCACCTGGCTCTGCTCTGAGAGCGAAAGGACAGAGCATTTCCTGACAGGGAGGGATGTGGGGCCTTTGCGTCCCCCAGGCTGGTGCCAGTACCCCACAAGCACTTTACCCACCAGCTCACCCTCCGAGGGCAGGCAGGGCCTCCAGGCCTGGCTGTTGTTCTCCCAGGTATGCTGGCCTCCGCGCTTCTCTGTGTGCAGATAAACTACATATCCAAATAGAGCCACCCTAAGGCAGGGAAGTGGATGGAGGGGAAAGGTCTGTTCTCTCCAACTTTTCTTTTTTTTTTTTTCTTTGCGGTACTGGGGATCAAACTCGGGCCCTTGTGCATCCAGGTTGGCACGGTACCACTTGAGCTAAATCCCCAGCCCTTTCTTCAACTTTTACAGAGGTGCAGGTCGTGTAAGGCCCAGCTGCGTGGACAGCCTGTGGCCACCAGGTGATACTATCAGGGCCAGAACGCCTCCTCTGGACTTTTGCCACCCCGCGTGGTCTCATGAGCCATGCCCCTGGCTCTCGGGAGGGGCCTTTGCTGCTGTTCCCCTGCACAGCACCCTGTCTCCTGGAAAGGACCCCAGAGCAGGGATCCAGAGGTGGGGCTACAGCCCCTGCTGTGCACTGTGCGCACTGCCCCTCCAAGGGGACGTCTGACCTTCCCGGGCCTCAGATTTCCTTCTGTGGAGATGGCTGCACTGGGGGTGAGAACCAGGTGACCCCCAGGGCTGCATCCTCTGAGCCGCGCAGGGCCCGTGTGTGGTGAGAAGCCAGCCGGGTGGGCGGGGCCCTGATTCTGTGTCTCTCTGGCCAGCGATGAGGACAACAAGCCGCTGCAGGGCAGCCAGACGTCTCTGGATGGCACCATCAAGCAGCAGGAGAGTGATGACAGCCTGGTGGACTATGGCGAAGGCGGGGAGGGTCAGTTCAACGAAGACGGCTCCTTCATCGGCCAGTACACGGTGAAAAAGGACAAGGAGGAGACGGAGGGCAACGAGAGCTCAGAGGCCACATCACCCGTCAATGCCATCTACTCTCTGGCCTAACAGAGCCCACCAGGCACAGCCACTACTTTGTAAGTGGGAGGAGAGGAGAGGGGAGACGAAGCCACTGCAGACCCACCACCAAGCCGCTGCCGCCTTCAGGGACAAGGGTACAAGGAGGGGTCTGCCACGCTGTGAGGACCAGTGACCACCCAGCACCCCCAGCCCTCCCAATGAGCCCCCGCCCCGCTGGGTGCTGGCGGGGGGGGGGGGAACTGGAGCTGTGGCGGCTCCCGGAAGGGAAACCCGCCCTCCGTGCCCCTCCACACTGCCCACCTCAACCTGGGCACACGCGCTCACTATTTTTTTTTTTGGTCACAGTACTTGCCATTGTCTCCATTTTTTAATTTGGGCGTCTTCCCCCCCACCCCACCCAGTGTCTCCATTGTCTTTCTTTCTGTTTTTTAAGACATGTCCCTGGAAAAGAAAGAATAGGTGGGTTCTCCCCCAGGAGACCACAATTCTAGACAGAGGAGTGACCCACGACAGGACAGAGAGAAAAGCCGTAGTATTCACACCGCCGTTGGGCCAGCATGTTTCCAAAGGATGCCTTTCTCGCCGTATGCCTCCCTCGCTCCCACCCATCTGCCTCGGCCCTGTTGGCTGCTGAGCTGGGCTTGGCTTTTCCTGGAAAGTGACAGTATTTGGGGCAGCGAGAGTCCGGGCAGGCCTCCTTGCCCTCTCTGGTTCAGTTGGCGAGTTCACCTCTTGCTCCTCACCCTGCCCCTGACTCTGAGTTTCCAAGGATGGGCTGCGCGACTCTGAAGGCGAAGGTGGGGAAAGGTGGGCAGGATTTTAGGTGCCATGACTGGACCGCAAGCAGAAGGAAGTCAGCGGCCTGATCCTTCTGGAGAGAAGCAAAGGGCTGGGTTTGAACGTGGATGAGACCCAGGCTGCGGGAGCGGGAACCACACCGCGCGTAGAGCAAGGGCTCTTGCCCACCTGCTGGGGTCTGCGCTGCCACCCTCAGGAGGTAGAGCCCTGTGTGCGGAAGCGTTGCTGGCGTGTTTGGGGCGCACAGCCCTGCTCCTCCTCCACCCCCAGCAGTTATCCCCTCTGTCAGTTCTGTGTGACGTTGAGACTTGTGCTTGATTCGTGCATAGATGGGAACCGCTGCCCACCTGTCCGTTTTTAGAGTTTCTACTTACCGGAGGCTCTGGAGGTGACCCCGTACTAACTGCGCTGTGACGCCCCTGGCTGGGGTGGACTCGATGCCCTTCGTATGCCTTATGCAGCTCTGATCTGTCCCTGGAGGTCACATGGCCCCAGCCTGGCCTGTCGGTCTCAGGTGTCCCAGCAAAAGCAGAAGCAGCCACTCCACACACGCCTCGCCCCATCGCCCAGATGGAGACGCTTGCAGACCTGCAGGTCTCAGACCGAAGGTGCTGCCTTCACCTTCCCACCTAATCCATTTTTGAAACCAAAGGAACCTAGCCTCAGCGATGGAGAAGGGGCGCTCAAGCTGAGCACGCCCTGCAGCTGTTCCTTCGGCCAGAGCCGCTTCTGGGTGGCCTGGGCCCATCCCCAGGTGTGGATCAGCTGTGCCTGATTTGAGCCTCCAGCCAGGGCCAGGGGGCCTGGGCAGGACCAGGGCTGTGCCCGTCAGGGACTTTATTAAAGCAGCATTTGCCACATGTTGAAACCACAGAGGTATTAGCAATGCTTGCATCACTTAATAATCCTTCAGTTGAAGGTCAAGCCCATAGACACACACCCATCTGCAGGTAAGAAACCTTAGTCCAAAGGTGAGCCGGTGACGTTGCTTAAACCTGACGGTGTGTGGTGGTCCCTTGGCCCAAGCTGCAGCCACATGTGCTGCCTAGGAGCCTGAGGGGCGGCGCTTTCATGATTAAAGGGGACAGGGTAAAGACAACGGGGTGGGGAGTGAGTTCAGGGTCTCCTCCCCCAGCTCTCTTCTGGCACCTGCAGGGCGGGACGCAGGTGGGCATTCCTGCAACCTAGGCCCACAGTCCCTGAAGGAGTTTTGGGAAAGTGTGCCTGTGAGCTGAGTTAAAGGACCAGCCTTTCCAGAAAGTTCTTTGTACCTGAGCAGGTGGACAGTTTCTCAGGCACCCATTCCGCATTGTACCGTCCACGCTACTGAGCCCGTGGCACCAAGAATGGCTCTCAGGCAGGAAGGGGTGTTAAATGTCATCTTATCTGTCCCGTCTCTGGAAAGTCTGGTACACAGATGGAGAACTGGAAAGGGCTCTGTCTTAAGGGTCTTGGGGAGAGATGAGTTGTCTTTCACCCCATCCCAGAGTCCTCCCACGAGCTGTACCTTGGTCTTGGGGTGTTGTTTTGTGCGTCCTGACAGCTGCCACCCATCACAACACAATCACAGCCCTCCAGGCAGGAGCAGATCTGGGGCTGACGAACCCAGATTTCCCCAAGCAAAGATAGCAGACTCAGAGAGATACCATTCTGAGGTGTGGGGTTCCAGGACTGGGAGGAGAGGAGGCACTTTCCGAGTCTTCCTTATCTCAACAGGACAAGTTGAGGTGGCACTTGCTGCCAGCTGGGTCACTCAAGCAAACACCCCAAAATGTTACCAGTAGCAATGTCAGGAGTGGCCAGTAGCATTGGTGGTCTGGCCTGTGTGCCTGGGTAGGGGGAAAGGTCATCTTGCAGTGACTCTAGCTCCCATCCTGCCTGCATGCTTAGCCCTAAGCATTGTGGCTGCCTGCGTCCTCATCTGCCCACCCGTCAGACATTCTGTGAACATCCAGCCTGGGCCTGTTTCTTGAATACCTTAGTCAGCAAGTTCCAATGTGGTCCCTGTTCATGCAGGGCTGGCATAACTGGCACTGACTCTTGGGACAGTGGCCACTGATCTGGGAACATTCCACCCTCTTGTCTGAGCTACTGGACAGGTCCAAGCTGGAAGGAAGAGGCTTCCCAGGGAGAATTTGGTTCCTCAGTGACTCTGGGCGGGACCAGGAAGTCACGACTTGCTGGATGGCTTGAGGGACAGTCCTGCTCCTTCAGCCTCTTTGCTCTGCCCCTCAGGGTGAACTGCTGAATTTCTGGGTGCTCTGGTGCCCATGCAGCCCCCGCTTTGAATACCTTCCAGCACAGAGGGCGTGGGCCTCCAGAAGAAGCGGGGAAGCCAGGGCAGCGTCAGGTGCCCCCCACTTTGCCTGACTTGTGGTGAACAGAACCCATCCTTCCCTGCCTTGCTTTTGCGGAGATGGCTAACTTTAAGCTAAAAAGAGAGGCAGGCCAACACCCTGCCTTGCCCATCTCCTCGCCTAAGAGGTTGGAGACATCTGGTCCACTCCCTGCCTGGCAAGTACTAAGGGCTGGGAAAGTGAGCGCACAACTGAGAGTCGCACAGGGCCCACCTTGTTCCCTAGCGAGGTACATCAGCATCATGGGCCCAGGGAGCGTGTCCCTGTAGTCAGTTTGGGAAGGGATGGAGACTGACCCATGGGACTGTGCGGGTTTCCGGCTAAGGAGCAGGGTCCCCTAAAATACCACGCACCCACATGTGCACATGTGTGGGCAACAGGCCACAAGCCAGCTGCAGAACGGGGCTTGCAGCAGAAATGGGCCAGACTAGACTAGGATAGAATCTTGCAAAGGGTGAGTCCATATCTGGGCTCTGGAGACACGATGCAGACGGCTGTGTGGGTGTGATGCAGTGGGAGGAGGAGGCCCCAGGACAGGGCCCCGTGGGGTGATTCTTGTGACAGAACCTGGAAAGAGAGAGTGGCCTGAAGAACAGGACATGCCCCCAGGAGAGGCCTGGACTCCAGCCCTCTGTGGTTTCTCCTGGACCTTTGTACTGAGCCACGCTGAGTCTTAGAACATGTCCAGTTGCCAGTTGATCAAAGCAGCAGGGACTTTTGTCTCAGCCTTTGTGAGGCTGCTTTGCAAAGAGGTGCACCTTCTCCAGCCTTCTGTGGGCTAGGGCTCAGAGAACAGCAGGTTCCCGAGGTGCCAGGTTCCCCGCTCTCCACCCTGAGCCCTTGGCGTGGGCACCAGTGCAAGCAGCCTGTGTCAGACGAGCCCACAGCAGAGGTGAGGTCCACCCATTTCGGGGCACAGGGTGAACCTGTTCTAGTGATGGCAAGGACCCCGCATGAGCTTTGCATGGTGGCTTAGGAGCAACATGTGAGAGGTCCCTGACTGGAAAAGGAAAAGCAGGACTCAAACCCGTGAAGCAAAGAACTTGAAGTGGCAGGAGAAGATTGCGTGTCCCAGGAGACAGAGGTCGGTTCAGCAGAGCCCAGCTCCAGGACGGCTCCTTCCCTGCAACCAGACAGGGCCCCCAGCATGAGGTGGAACAGGCTTGTGGTTGTCCCCACCCTGCACAGCCCAGGGAACGAAGTGCCCTTTCTTTTCCTCCCCTTCTAAGAAGGGCCTTCCTGTGAAGGCTTCACGGAGGACTGCAGGGGAAGGAGGGAACCACGCAGGGAAGCCACTCACTGACCATGTCCCCAGCCACACCCAAAGCCAGTGCTCCTCTTATCCATCCATTAGTATTAAATGGACGTTCCATGGTGATAAAGATGGAAATGAAACAGGCTCAAGGCTGTCTAGCCTAGGACAGAGTCAGATTTCAGCTTGTGAGGGAATCTCAGAGCTGATCTAATTGAAGTGACTCACTGTGCAGACAAGGAAATGAAAATGCAGGGAGCTAAAGGCACAAGTTCAAGAGGGTAGAGCCAGTAGGTAAGTCAAGGTAGGACTCGGGCTTGACCTCGGGCCTTCTGATTCCTTGTCCAGTGTCCTTCATTTTGCCACAGCTGCCTCCTTGGAAAAAGGTGTTAAGATCTGTCCCTCAGTCAACCCCGTTGAATCTGCCATTTCTCCTGCATCCCCCCATGGCTCCCGAAAGAAAGACAAAAGGGATTGTTCTGTGATAGCGTGTAGTAATGGGCCGCCCCAGGCCAGTAGCCTAGAGTGACAGCTGATTGTGTTTGTGACTGTGAAACCTAGATTGTACTTCCAGAATGGTGTCTCTTGCTTTGTCGCACACGGGGCCCTGAGCACACTGTATTCCTCGGAAGTGGGGTTGGGGTGGAATCTCCTGTCCACTCTGCGCTTGGCCACAGGGTGCTGAGGGGCAGTGGGCTCGGGCAAGCCTGCCACCCTGGCATTTGCTGGTCTGGAATTCAACAGATGTAAAGACTGCAGTGAAGCAATAAACACAAAAGTCTGGGAGAAGAGATCCAGAATTTTGTGCACTACTGTGTTTCTTTTTCAAATATGATGCAGATCAAATGACCCTGACCTGCTCTCTTTTTACAATTCCCGAATGTGATGTCCTCAGTCAGTGTTGTCCCTCTGCCCGGCTTCCCAGCTCTCTGCCACCTTCTCACTCCTCTCGAGCTGAGCATCAGTCGCCTGTGACACGGCCACCTGCTGTCCTGGTCCCACCCCAACCGTGCTGGACCCCAGAGGACCTCTTGCTCTGTCCTCACCATCCCTGTATGTTCTTTTCAGTGGGGAAATTTTCCCCTGTTTCTGTATTTGCCCACATTTTCACCCACCCACAAATTGGCCTGATCTCTTTTTCTGTTGGTTAAACATTTAATTCTCATGGTACAACTTGTGTTAACCCCTCTCACATCATGTTCTTTCCTTTTTGCGAGTGACCTTGCATTAACCAACTTTGTTGGCAACAGATGCGTTATCTGAGGGTGTTACATGTGACCTTCAGCAGGGAAAGACTTCAGCAGGGCCATGGAAGACCGTCTAATACATGGACTTATCAACTGACTGCATGAACAATGAAAAGGCCAAATTATTCAGAATTTTTTTTGAATCACTGTAAAAAAAAACTGATTTCTTTTGTATAGAAAACACTAAACATATAATAAAAGTTGTTCAAAATGGACTCTAGCTATGTGACTCATTCATCTTCTTTGGGTGGTAGAGTGCCAAAGGACTAATGATAGAAGGAAATCAGAGAATTTTTTATATGTACCAGGCCACACACTGGTACTGAACTTCCTCTGTGCCAGCCTCCATTGAGAAGTTGGTCTTATTTTGGAAAACCCATGTGCACAATTTGCAAAATGTAAGAGTGGCCGGTGTAGGAATGTGTACATTTGGAGAGACGCCCTGATTCCCAGGAGTGTGTGCACAGTTTCCAAGGTGCCATGCTGGGGCAGGTGGAGAAAGAGACAGACCTGCAGTGGCACCTGGTCTTCTGGCCCCTCATCTTTGCCTCTTGCCCCTTTGCCCTTAGGAGATCAGTAGCACCTGCCCAGCACTGTCCCTGGCACAGAACACTCAATATTGTTTGTTGTTGTTGCTTTGTTGTTTTGAGACAGTGTCGGCTTTGTAGTTCAGGCTGGCCCTGAGCTCACTATGTAGCTCAGGCAAGCCTCAAACTCACAGCAATCCTCCTGTCTCTGCCTCTTGAGTGGTGGGATTATAGGCCTGAGCCAACAGGCTGGGCACTGTGGTATGTGGTACTGGTTGCCGGTGGGTGTGAGTCACCACACCCAGCACTGTGGTATGTGGTTACTGGGAATTGAACTCCGGACCTTGCGCTTGCCAGGCAGACACTGGAACCACTGAGCTAAATCCCCGGCCCAACGCTCAATATTGTCAAAGGACTGAATACAGCTACTTACTACAAGCCAAAACCCCTTTCCCTAGACTCAGCAATCAAGACAAACAACCAGTGAAGGCAGAGACGGGTGCTTTGTGGAAGGGACAGAGATCAGCTTCTGCCTCCTTTATTGACACCTTGGCCTGGTGTCGTGTTACATCTCACAGGGGGGTGGCCCACAAGTAATCAGCGCAGAGTGCTCAATGCAGAGGGACCCTAGACACTGTCACCTCCCTCCTGGGGCTCATTGTGTGGGCACCGCAGAGAAGTCAGGGCCCAGGCAGTCCTGGGCGGTTGGGACACAGGGGCTCCTCGGAAGGTGCAGCCTCGACTCTCCGGGACAGAATCACCAAGTACCTCTCCGACTGTTTACTCTTTCTTCAAAACTCCCAAGACAGGGCCGGAGGGTTAGCTCAGTGGTTCCGGCGCCTGCCTCGCAAGCGCAAGGTCCTGAGTTTGATCCCCGGAAACCACATATAATGCTGGGCGTGGAGACTCACGCCCACCAACAATCAACACCGCATACCACAATGCCGGACGTGGTGGCTCACGCCTGTCATCCCAGCACTCGGGAGGCAGAGACAGGAGGATTGCT